>WWET01004579.1:104211-121112 GCA_011038615.1 Limnodynastes dumerilii | reverse complement strand
CTTCACGCCCTTGTCTGTCTACAAGAATCAGATTCTAATGTGACAGAATCCACTCAACATGTAACTCAAATGATTAAAATTCTAAAAAAGAAATCCAGTTTTTATCCTTTACAACTGAAAAATAACTGCATTGAGGCTTTTTACCAGAAGACTGTTTCGGACTTCAGGGAAATGTGTGAGAGAGTTGAAAAACAACCTCTCAAAGATAATTTAACTAAATAAGAGAGAGAAGCCTTGAGGGACTTGCAAGACAATCATAATATTATAAAATCAGCTGACAAGGGGGAGGGGTCGTTGTCCTTGACAAATCTCAATATATTGAAGAATCATTTAGACAGTTAAACAATACTGATTTTTATATAAAATTCGAAAGTAATCCAAATAATAATACTTATGAAAAATATAAAACCTTTATAGGCCAAAGAACAAGGAATTATAAACAAAAGTACTTTTGATTTTCTCAATATTCAACACCCCATTATTCCCACATTTTATTACCTTCCTAAGGTTCACAAGTCAAGGACCAACCCCCCAGGTAGACCCATTATCTCGGGGGGTTGGGTCCTTGACTTGTAACCTATCACACCTAATTGATTGTCATTTACATCCTTATGTTTTGAATCTTAGATCACACATCAAGGACACGACACATTTCCTCAATATACTCACTGATATTACCTGGCGGGATGACCTCCTTCTTGTCACCTGTGACGTTGAGTCATTGTATTCTAACATTCCACATGATAAAAGCATTGGGGTTATAAACACTATTCTACACGACGATTTATATGTATCTGATTCACTTTTTTGTACAAGCTGTATCTTTCATTTTACACAATAATTTCTTCATTTTTCACGGGTGTTTTTACTTACAGAAAAGGGGGACCGCTATGTGGACCAGGTTTCCCCCAAGTTATGCCAACCTATACATGGGCCAGTTAGAGGAAGAACTTATCTGGCAGGGCCCATTCAGGGCGAACCTGGTCAAATACGGTCACTATATTGATGATTTATTCTTTATTTGGGAAGGGGATATTCCCTCAGTTAACCAATTTTTACAGCACCTTAACTCTACTTCTTATGGGTTAAAACTCACACACACAGTTAGTCCACAGGAAATAATTTTTTTTAGATATTACTGTTTTCATTCACAATGGCTCAATTTATACCAGGAATTATAAGAAGGAGGTAGATAACAATCAATTTTTACATTTCAATAGCTGTCATCAACAATAATGGAAATATAACATCCCCAAAGGACAGTTTCTCCGATTAAGGAGAAACTGTTCCTGGATTGAGGATTTTACTAAACAAGGCAACTCCCTCAAGGAATCTTTCTTATCACACTATCCTTTAGAAATAGTTGAAAGTGCTTTTAAGGAAGCACTCTTAACAAATTGAGAAGACACACTATGTAAAAAAAAAACTACGGATGACAGTAAGAGACAGGAAGAACGGATGTTCATTACTCAATTTAATTCATGTTCTAATGAAATTTAAAAAATTATTAACAATAATGTAAAATTACTAGAATATGACTCTATTCTGAAAAAGTCAGGGTGGACTAAACCCAAGACTATTTCAAAAGACCAAAAATTAAAGAGCTTTCTGGCAAGAAGTCATCTTAAGAAAGTTGTATCAACACCAACTAACTGGTTATCAAATAAACTGATTGGCTGCTATAAATGTGGCCGATCTCAATGCATTACATGCAATTATCTAGATTTAAACAATTCTACTTTTAGAGGGATGGATGGCAAGGTATATAACATTACCAGCTATATGAATTGCAAAAGCTGTTATGTGGTATACCTAATCACATGCAACCGTGGCATGATGTATGTGGGTCGTACCACAAGGCAACTCTGCATAAGATTTTTGGAGCATAGGAGAAATACTCTAAAGAACTGTGATGGGAGCCGTACAGCAAGTCATGATGGCCCAAGGTCAAGCATCAGTTTCTCAACCCGTCTCGACTTGTTCCCTGGATCCACTCCCCCACGCAGCCGGACATATCCTCTCTCAATTCCAGAGACCCAAGCTATGTCCAAATATATCTCCGAGAACCTACAACGGGGCTTCATACGTCCCTCTACCTCTCCTGCTGGGGCCGGGTTTTTTTTTTGTTAAAAAAAAAAAAAAGATGGGGGTCTCCGCCCTTGCATAGACTATAGAGGTCTTAATAATATCACGGTCAAGAATTGGTACCCACTTCCTCTCGTTCCAGAGATGTTTGACAGGATTAGAGGTGCCTGTATATTTACCAAACTGGATCTTCGAGGGGCATACAACCTCATTAGGATTCGTTCCGGGGACGAGTGGAAGACCGCCTTCAACACCCGGGACGGTCACTATGAATATCTGGTAATGCCCTTTGGACTCAGCAATGCTCCAGCCGTGTTTCAAAGTTTTGTCAACGAGATCTTCAGGGACCTACTCAACCAGTCTGTTGTAGTGTACCTGGATGACATCCTGATTTTCTCAAAGTCTCTGGAGGAGCATCGTCTCCAAGTCAAAGAGGTGTTGTCTCGCCTCCGTCATCATCAATTGTATGGAAAACTGGAAAAATGTGTTTTCGAGGTTAGTGAAGTGTCATTCCTTGGATTCATCTTGTCTGGTTCTGAAATCCGCATGGACCCCGTCAAAGTACAAGCAGTCCTAGAGTGGCCCCAACCTACGACCACCAGGGGTATCCAACGCTTCATAGGATTCGCCAACTTCTATCGGAGATTCATCCGTAGTTATTCCACCATATTGGCACC
The DNA here is from genome assembly GCA_011038615.1 of Limnodynastes dumerilii. Taxonomy (NCBI): domain Eukaryota; kingdom Metazoa; phylum Chordata; class Amphibia; order Anura; family Limnodynastidae; genus Limnodynastes; species Limnodynastes dumerilii. The sequence continues at coordinate 118,350 of WWET01004579.1, read as the reverse complement.
CATCACTTCCCTAACCAAGAAAGGGTCTAACCCCGCCAAATGGCCATCTGAAATTACCTCAGCTTTCCTCCAGCTTAAAGAGGCTTTCTCCACCGCTCCAGTTCTCCGCCAACCCGATCTCTCTCTACCCTTCATTGTAGAGGTTGACGCTTCATCTGAGGGAGTAGGAGCCATCTTGTCACAGCGTTTTTTAGATGGCCAGGTCCTGTGCCTACTTCTCTTGAAAATTCCAACCCGCTGAAAGAAATTACCCGATCGGAGAAAAGGAGCTCCTGGCCATGAAGCTCGCGTTGGAGGAATAGCGGTATCTCTTGGAAGGAGCAGCTTTTCCATTCATCATCCTGACTGATCACAAGAATCTTCTGTATCTTCAGACCGCTCGCTGCCTTAATCCTCGCCAAGCCAGGTGGTCGTTATTTTTCTCACGTTTCAACTTTTCCCTGCAGTTCACTCCTGGAACCCAGAACCAAAAAGCAGACGCTTTATCCCGCTCCTTTTCAGTCATGGAATCAGAGACAGGAAAAGAGCAGCTGATACTAAATCCTATTCAAGCGGCAACCACCCAACTGGTCAAACCTCCACCTCCTGGGAAGACTTTTGTTCCTCAGTCCCTCCGTCGAAAAATCCTGCAGTGGGCCCATGCTTCGAAGTTTTCGGGTCACGCCGGAGTTAAAAGAACAATAGCACTTCTCTCTCGCTCTTACTGGTGGCCAACCCTTCATCAAGATACTACCGAATTCATCGCTGCCTGTGCGGTCTGTGCTCAGCATAAAGTTCCCCGCAAACTACCTCTGGGACCGCTCACCAGCAGATTCTCCCAGCCGTCGGTCTCCTGGAGGGTCTTGTCCTTTGTGGTGCTGCTCACTGGAGTCCTCATCGCCGCGGTCCACGTGTCTTCTGGCATCCAGCAGCAAGAGCTCCGTTACATGGGCGCCGCCATGACAGTCAGCAGCATGTGATCTCCATGGACCAGGAACAACCAGCTGGAGGCACGTGATCGCAGCAGCCAATCCCAGGCTAGAGAGGGCTATTTAAACCCTGTCAGAACTCTCCTCTGTGCCAGATCTACTTTGTCACAGAAGGAGCCTGGTTTTCTCATTACTGCCTGTTTTCCAGCCTGCAATCCAGCCTGTTTTCCAGCCTGTTATCCTTCTGTTATCCAGTCCGTGCACTCCAGTCCGTGCACTCCAGTCCCGTTTACCTGCCTGACTCCAGTCCGTGGTTCTGCTTGGTCCCATATGCGCAAGCATTACCTGAGGGCCCCGTTTCATCTACAAAGCCCCGACTCTGCCCCCGCTCATTCCCGAAACTACCCAGGCCGTGATAGTAACATGGAACCAAACCTGAATTGCAAGGTAACATGGAACCGGAGCTAAATTGCAGGTAAGCTTCAGGATCAGGATTAATACAGCCAGGCACCTTGAATGAAAGAGTTGTTCTGGCAATGAGTTGACTGTGCACAGGGTTTAAATAGTGCGCCCTGTGCACTGATTGGCTGGAGGACTGGAGCAGTGAATCCCCATTGGCTCCCCTGAGGCATGTGACCAGCGGCAAGATGGCGGCACCCATGCACCGGAGAACACACGTGGGAGACTCCAGCAGCACTCCAGGCTGGTAAGTATAGGAGACTGTCACTATGCTGGTGACACTCTCCGGGAGCCTGGTCCACATGACCGCCGGGAGAGGACCGGCAACAGCTGGCACCTGGTGGGGTAAGTGTGGCGCTTGCCACTGACTGTGACAAGACCATTGTATAAGAAAGGCTAGGAAAAAAACCCAGATAAAGAAAGCCAATGTGGTTTACAAAAGAGGTAGCAACTATAGTGAAAGCAAAAAAGCTGACCTTTCGGAATTATAAGCAAACTCAAAATGATGACAGGGAGGAATATTTTGCAAATCAAAAGGAGACTAAAAAGGTTAACAGAGCAGCAAAGGCACAAATTGAGGAAACACTGGGCCACTTTTTTTTTTTTTTAGTATAGGTTGTATAACAGATTTTCTTCATACAGTTAGTAATCAAACTGTCACAATTGGCTACAACCCTCAGGTTCAATTTTGACAATATAGCTGATCATCTAGTATAGTTTCCTAATATTGTTAATGTAACAAGCAAACTAGGCTATTGCCGTCTCTGTAATTTTACTCCTTTTATGACAGGGTGTACCGCACGGGTGTCTCCACAAACCTCCTCAGGAATAATTATTTGTTACTCACATCAAAGATTTAAAAGGTAACCAGGTCTCCCATTAGCAATGGCCCTATAATTGTATAGGGTGCTCCCCCATGAAAACTTGAGTAGCATACCATTTCGTTGCTGAAAAGCATTGATGTATTTTTTCCCTTGTTAATCTCGGAAGTGAATTAATATATTTCTGCCAAGTACTAAAAAACATCTCCACTTTAATTTCTCGCGTTAATGAAGCTTCCAGCCAATCCATTCTAAGTAAGTGTAATAATTTCTCTTTAAAAAGGTTTAGTGATGGACTCCCCTGATGGTTCCATTCCTGCAGTATTGTCTTTTTGGCAACAGCGCTTACTGCTAATAGTGCTTTTTTGTCTTCTCTGGAGATTGGGGGGCTCTTGGGTATAATTCCCAGAATAGCCCATTCTGGGTTAAAGGGTACTTATGATACCACACTCTCAAGAGCAATTCGCCGGACTCTCAACCAAAAACCCCTAACCAGGAGACAGTTCCATAAACAATGAAACAGGTCCGCCCCTAAATGACCACAGCGTGCACAAAGGTGAGATGTAGTCGAACCCATTAGTAAGCATCTATGGGGTGTAAGGTATGTTCGATGATATACATTTAAAAATAGTTCCCTGTATCTGCTGGCTGGGAAAAGTTTACAGGAGTAAGTTAACGTCTTGAGGAGCAGTTCTGTTGTAAGAGTGGGGAAGTGAGTCAACCATTGCGTCATGCCGGTTCGGAGGGAGTTATAATCAGCTTTTTCTCTAAGTTTGTTATAATGTATGGTGATGGCATTATGCTTAGGAAGTGGTCATAAGAGAAGTAAATCCAATGGGTTGTGCCAATATGGAGCAGCGAGACGTTCCGTGATAGAAATTATATAATGATGTGCTTGAAAATATGCAAAAGGGAAGTCTCGCAAGAACCCAAATTTCTCCACCGCCTGCTGAAATGTTAATGGGTTTCTCGATTGCTCGTCCACTAATTGCGCAAGGCTACGGATGCCCTCACGTCCCCACAGTACAAAGGGGAAGGCTGCTCTTCCCAGTTGGAAACTTGGATTTTGTAGTAGTGGTAGATGTAAAGAAATATGCGAGTGCAAGTGATTATGATGTCGAAGGATGTGCCATAATCTGCGTGTTGATTCAAGCAGTGGATTGTTTTTATGTGTTGTAGAAATTTCATGGTCATACAAAAGTACAAATGCTTTAAGGCTAATATTGTCAAGAAATGCTTGATCCAATGCTGTGTTCGTGTAGATATCTGATCCCTGCATCCAATCCCTCAAGTGGCGCAATATAGAGGCTTGGTTATACGTAGTAATATTTGGGAAATTAATCCCATTTTATTGCGGTTGTTGGAGCTTATATAAGCTGATCCTCGGCCTGCCCCCATTCCAAATCAAGCGCCTAAAAAGTGCCATCATTTTCCCATTGTCTCTGTGTGTCAAGAGGAGTGGGAGGGACTGGAATAGATATAGAAGTTTTAGAAATAGGGTCATTTTAATTAGGTTCGCACGTCCCGTGTAGGTCAGGTATAAACATCGCCAGCCCTCTAAAATCCTCTCAAATTCCCTTATGAGGGGGGTAATGTTTAGAGCGTACAATTCTACCGGATTTTTAGTGATTTGCACTCCCAAATAGGTAAATGACCGTTTTCGCCACTGGACGAGATGTAAGCGTCCCCATATCGGTCTGTGGCAACCTGGAGTGAGGCATAGCGCAACTGATTTTTCTACATTGACCTCAAGTCCCAATACCAACCCATACACATGGAGCCTCTCAAATATTTTACTTAAAATCTCATCTGGGTTAGAGATGTATAAAAGAACATCATCTGCGAATGCAGTGATTTTCATAGTTTTGCCGCCAATCTCTTTACCCCCCAAACCCCCGCCAGTTTTGAAAGAAACGTAACAGAGGATCCAGACAAAGATTAAATAATAGCGGGGACAGTGGGCATCCCTGCCTAGTGCCTCTAGCTACCGGCATTCTGTCGCTTTGCTGCCCGTTCAGAAGAAACACTGTAGATGGAGAATTGCAAAGATATCGTATGAGAATGATGAAAGTAGGGCCAAAGGAGCGCCGTTCCAATACCTCATAGAGATGCGTCCAAGAAATAGAGTCAAAGGCCTTGTGTGTGTTAAGTCTCAACAACATAATTTTTGTATTGAGCGTTTGTATTGAATTGACTGTTGCCGCAATCGCCGTCCGTATCCCCTTTACAGAGTGCCTCCCTGCTACGAAGCCCAACTGGTGGTTTGTTAGTAAGCTTGAAAGAATTGACTGCAGGCGCGTAGCCATAATTTTGGCCAGTAATTTACAATCCGTGTTGAGCAATGTAATAGGGCGGTAAGAAGCCACCTCTTCGGGATCTTTAGTGGGCTTGGGAATAAATATTGTGTGTGACTCATTGAAAGTGGGGTAAGTAGGAGATTGTTCGTGTATGGCCCTGAAAAGTCCTAATAAAGTAGGAGTCATGTTTTCTTTCAAAAGTTTGTAATACTCATTTGACAATCCATCTGGACCCGGAGCTTTCCCGTTCTTGAGGGTCTTAATGGTATGCTCTATTTCTTCTACTATAATGGGATCGTCTAGGGTGTCTCTTTGTTCTTGGGTCAAACGTGGGAGGCGGGCTTCACACAGCAGTCTATCGTGAAGGTCTGGGTCCCCCGGAATAGCCCGATACAGCTCTTTGTAGAATAATTGAAACTGTTCCAGGATGTCTTTTGATTTGGTAAACACCCCTCCTGGATTTGCAGGATTTTTTAAAGCAGTTACATGATTTCTAGGTTTCCAGACCTTCACCCTATTTGCCATGATCGCTTCCGGCTTATTCCCCCATCGGTAATATTTGTGTGCCTTATAGTCAATGTATTGTTGTGCTTGTTGCGTGAGATGAGACTCTTAACAAATTTTTTGCCTGCTTGTATTGTGTCAAAGTGTGAGTGTCGGGGGTTAACGAGTATTCCCTAAATATAGAGGAAACATTATCCTGCATGGACTGTGTGCGCAAAGTAGCCTCCTTGCGTTTTTTTGAGACATAATTGATTACGTGTCCTCTCATCACCGCCTTAGAGGTTTGCCAAAAAAGGACCGGATTATCCCAGTGGAGGATATTGGTGTCTACATATTCGTTCCAGTAATATTTCATATGAATCTCTCAGGTAAGATGGGAATCGCCACATGCGTGTTCCCAAAATTGGTGTAGCATATAACATGGCCGCTGCAGGCTATTCAAATGCAGGTAGTGTCTTAACAGAGACCTCCTGTGTACACATATAGCAAATGGATAGGGACTCACCTACAGGAGGTGCCTTGACGCTGGGCAGGTGAGCTTAAACCAATATAGCTATATTGTGAACTAAACCTCCTTTTTATTTATGTGCAGACACATAGTGTTATTTAATGTATGTTTGGAGCGCCGGACCTCTTTTGTTCCTGATATCTAAGAATAAAAAACGCCCCTCCGAGTCACAATTATGGTTTACCACCTGATAAGGGAAGCCCCTCCTGAACACCACCGCCACCCCCCTGGATTTACTATGATACAAGGCCGAGACACATGCACCTATCCAATTGTCTCTCAGAGCTGAGCCCTCCCCCTGTTTCCAATGTGTTTCCTGCAGTAGGGCGATGTCTACTCTTGATTTTTTAAGGTACGTGTAGATCTTTTTTCTTTTTATGGGTGAGTTTAACCCCCCCACATTCCAGGAAACCAATTTAAAACTCAAAGCCTCTACTTGCGTGATGGGAGACTGTGTGGGATGATCTGTTTGTGATTGGTGCATTATTTTAACCTACGCCTTCAGTTGGTATGCGGACATAGCTGATACCTGTTGACCAAGCGGAACCTCCGCCCCAGCATCCAGAGGTAGACCCGCTATGATGAGCACCCGTGCGGTACATGAAAGAAGAAATATTTGTTAATGGCATATTTAATCTCACCCTGACTGCATTCAAATTTTCAATTTTTCCAACCAGAACATCTTTTGGCTCTTCCCTGCCCGGAAAGAGCCAAAGGTACAAGCTTTTGTTTAGCAACGGTAAGTGGTAAACAATAATCAATATCACAATATTCAACATCCCTCGAGGATGTGAGCTCCCAGGAGGAATTTCCTCAGGTGATTAAGTTTTATCTATACTGATCAACGCGTACAAGCAAACATTTACCAAGTCGCTTATTACTGAACTAATATCAAGCTACTAAGGTATTTCTAATACTAGGTAAACTTAATATTTCAAACAAAAGTGCAGTCTTAAGCGTAGGGACGAACAAACATTAGACTTATTCATTCAGTGGCCGGGGGGTGAACCCCCTGGCTGGTTTGGGCCCAGAAAGTGTCCTTTAGCCCTCTTGGGATCCGTGAAGAAGACGTCTCTTCCATTCACCACGACTTTTAGCTTTGCTGGGAATAACAGAGCGAATCTTTGATTGGTTTCAGCCAGATGTTTCCAAACTGGACTAAATTCTTTTCTCTTTTGTGCAACTGTTGCTGAAAAATCCTGGAAGATTAGGATACGATGGTCGTCCACAATAAGATTCGAAGTACGCTTATAGGATCTCAGAATGGCCTCTTTTACGCAATAGTCCAGAAATTTTGCTATGACTGGGCGGGGGCGGGGGCTCTCCCCTTGTCTCTCCGGGCCTATACGATGAGCTCTTTCTACATGCGGGCAAGGAGAGTCGGCTGGCAGTCCCACAGCAGCTAGGAGTGTAACCTCAAGATATTCCAGCAAGTTTTGGCCTGTAACTGCCTCCGGGACACCAATAAATCGCAAGTTGTTCCTGTGACTTCTATTTTCGAGGTCATCGATCTTTTCTGACGTGTCATAGATGGTCCTCGATTGCGTTTCCACAGTGACCTGTAGAGTATGTAGAATGTCCTCAGCGTCCCCAGTGCGTTGCTCCAAACTTGAGATTCTTCTATCTTGGCAAGTGAAGCATCCAGAGCTGTCTGGAGATGATCGAAGCGCCTGTCAATTTGTGGCATCATTGCCTTAGATAACTCCTGCACCCATTCTGTAAAACTGCGAGAGGGAACAATGTCCGCTGAGTCGTTTAAGTCCTCAGTATGGGTATGGAGCGGGGCCTCAGGAGATGGGGGTCTAGCCGAGGAACGTTTATTAGAGTTTGATCTTTACCTACCCCCCATTGCTGATGAAGGAGAGGCCTTTTGCGATGTGTTAACTTTATCGAGAAATTTGTCCATATCTTTGCTTCTGGCACTAATAAAATTAGCGAATGTCGCCCCAGAGGTTTGGTATATCACGTTGACTGCTTTTATGAAGCCATATAAGAAATTTGTTTTCAAGTAAATAGAGAACCTGAGTGTCTTCCCCCCGGGTGCTAGGGAGTTTTCTCACATCTTAGGTTACCTTCGCCTTTACATCCACTGTCCTCCTCCTAGTACAATTTATATTAGGGGGATAGATTGTTGATTGACAGGAGTGGGTTTTATCTTGAAAGGGTGTCCAGATTGTTTGGTACAGTCTGACCTGTTAACTTGCTTGAGCAGTTGAACCCTGAGCTGTCGTGGCACCTCTCTCTGCTGCCCAACTCCTCTTCCTTCTTTGCTGAAATATTTTTATCCTATGCTGGTGGTTCCTGTCGCCCCCACCTGGTACCCTCACCCAGAGTACTGCAAGCAGGCTTATAGTAAACGAGGCTCCTTGATAGTATCCAGCCTGGAAATAAAGATGATCTCAGTTTCCCATCTAGACTGGGTGTGCCACAAGGAGACTGGGTTCAGAGGTCTAGTGTCTGAGTACAAAGTCACAGGCTTATACTGTGCTAGTCTGGTCTGGTGCTGCTCGTAAGATGGCCCTTTTCTGCCTTGGCTGCTCAGCTGGCTGTATAGGTGCTTCTCAGGAGTGGGCTTACTGTCAGGGAATGGATCTGTAGTCTGTCTGTACGGCTGAAATCCCCACACTCAGCCCTGCACACTTCAAAATGGCGGACAGCGGTCGCAGGGATCTTAATGGAAGGCTGTCTGTAGGGTCCACTGGGCCTCCTCCCAACCCCACAGAGCCGTCTCCTAGATCACCTCACCTAATGCAGAGTTCCACGCAGCGGGAGCGTTTGCAGGTACCTGGTGGGATCTCCGAGGTATTTGTCCGTCCACCAGCCGCAATCACTGCCACAAGATGGCGCTTCCGCTTCCCGCCAAACAACGGTCTCCTTTTCAGCCAGGGGTAGGTTCCACCAGCTGGTCACCCACTGCTTTCTTCTTCCCTCAGGCGGATAACTTGAAGCCGAAAGCCAGGGTCCTGCGCTGTCCGGTTAATACAGCTCCAGCTGCACCGTCACCACCGCCAGACTGGGGAAATGGCCAACGGTGCGAGCAGGCCTCTGACACAGAGGCGGACTCCAGGGGAATACTCTGGCTCCCAATAGCAGATGCAGCTCAAATCCGGTCAGCAGGTTCCCTCCGTCAAATCCCACTTGCCAGAACGAAAACCGGGTAAGTCCAGGCTGTCTTCATAGGCTAATTACATAGAGCCACCGGGAGCTGACATAAAATGCGGCCACCTTGGTGCGCCGCCCGCCGGAAGTCCACACTGGCCCACTTTATACGAAAAAGGGAGAAAAGCTTTTTTAGGTATATAAATTAAAGGTGAAAAACTAAGGAGGGTATAGTAAGGCTCAAAACAGAGAGTGGGATTCTTGTTGAGGGTGAAAGGGATATGGCAGATCATCTTAAATATTTCTGTTCAATATTCACAAAAGAGAGGGGAGGGGGCCACTTTTAAATGGGAAGGCTATTAATACAATGGGGGCATTTATAATTTATTGAGAAGCAGGTATTAAAAGAACTTTTAAAGCTGAAAGTGGACAAATAAATGGGACCAAAAGGAATACATCAGAGGATGCTAAAAAAGCTTAGAGGGGTGCTGGCAAAACCATTAACAGAATTAATCAGGCACTGTGAATCCAGAGAACTGGAAAATAGCAAATGTCGTCCCTCTGCATAAAAGTGGAAGTAGAGAAGAAGCATCAAAGTACCGACCAGCGAGTCTAACATCAGCAGTAGAGAAATTGATGGAAACACTGTTAAAGGAACAAATTGTACAGTAACTTAAGGGATCCCAAGCAGCATGGATTCACTGGGGGAAGATCATGCCAAACAAATCTTATTGAATCTTTTTTTACTGGGTCAGTAAATTATTAGATGGGGGGAGCTGTAGACATAGCTTATCTAGATTTTAGAAAGGATTTTGACACTGTGCTACATCGCAGACTGTTAAATAAGCTGGAAACTTTGGGACTGGACTTAAAAATAGCTGCATGGATACGATCTTGGTTACAGGATAGACAACAGAGGGTAGTAAACGGAATCTCTTCTGGGAATGGTAAAGTCACCAATGGAGTACCCCAGGGTTCTGTACTTGGACCAGTGCTATTTAATATCTTTATAGGTGATATTGCCTGTGGTATCGAAAGGAAAAAATGCCTTTTTGCAGATGACACAAAGGTATGTAACAGGGTAGACACGCCAGGAGGGGTACACAAAATGAGGGATGATCTAGGTAGACTGGAGGAATGGTCAAGAATTTGGCCAAAGCAGTTTAATGCTAAAAAATGCAAAATCATGCACTTGGGGCACAAAAACCCAAAAGCTCAATATAGCATTAATGGCACTACATTAGAAACTACTGAAGAGGAAAGGGATCTTGGAATCATTACTTCATGTAACTTAAAGGTAGCCCAGCAATGTAACAATGCAATGAGAAAGACAAGTCAAATATATCAAAGGTTGTGACCGGCAAGAGGAGGTTGGCATTTTTCAAAAGAAGAGAACATGAGGGAATGAATATAAACCGGAGGGTGGTAGATCCAGAGTAAATTTTTTTTTTTTTTTTTGCTCAAAAAAAAAAAGGGAAAACTTAAAAAACACAATGTAACTACAAGTCAGTCACAATTCTGTGTAATCAAACTGTCGGTGGTCGATCTAGAGTAAATGTTTTTTTTTTTTTTGCTCAAAAAAATAAAGGGAACACTTAAACAACACAATGTAACTACAAGTCAATCACACTTCTGTGTAATCAAACTGAAGCAACACTGATTGACAATCAATTTCAAATGGTGTTGTGCAAATGGAATAGACAACAGTTGGAAATTATAGGCAATTAGCAAGACACCCCCAATAAAGGAATGAAGACACCCCCAATAAAGGAATGGTTCTGCAGGTGCAGGTGTTGACCACAGACCACTTCTCAGTTCCTATGCTTTCTGGCTGATGTTTTGGTCACTTTTGAATGCTGGCGGTGCTCACTCTAGTGGTAGCATGAGACGGAGTCTATTTCAATGAATCACGCTTAGTCAATTAAATAGATTTGGTACTACAGGGCTCCCGTAGGAACCCTGTATATATTCAGTACCATTATGCCTGCTGCAGCGTGACCTAAAGCCCCCTAGGAGGGAGCCGACCAGATGGCTAAAAGAGCTGCGTATGGCTCAGGAGCCGTGGGTTGCCGACCCTTGATCTATTGAAACTAGATCAAGCAATTATACTAATACCACATTTAATAGTACGCTTCACCCTCTGTATTGCTAATATGCTATTAATATTTAGTAGCAATTTCTATAATGGTGTTTATTCCATAATAGCCACTAGAATGTTACATGTATACCAGCATGCAATAATTGTGCACTTCTCATATATATATGAAAATTGGGATGCAGACAAAAACACATGACCCAATCCAGCTTTACTATAAGGGGTAAATAGCACACACATTGCATAACCAGGACTGGTCCTGATCCAGAATTTCATCCTGCTATAAATTCCGACAGAAGGGCGGGGTGGAACAGGACAGAAGGTGCTTCTGCTCTGTGGTAAAGGAAGATATATAAATAGTACAATAAGGGCTGATTTTAGCCCTTATGTACTATTCTGACCTCCACACCATCCCCATTTTCCATGAAGTCAGCACAGTAATCTTAACGTAGGGTCCTGCAATTGTAACCCTGTATGAGCAATGGGAGTGGCCTATAATCACCGGAACAGGAGTTAGAATACTAAGGGGATCCAGCATTGGCTCTCCACTGCCACTGTTCATGGTGATGAACTTGGTTCTTTAAATCCTGCAGCTATATGATAAACCACCTAAAAGCCAAAACACTTTAAAGGTTACTTCTGGTTAGGAAGTGAAGGGTACAGTTTCCACTGTAGGGCTATTTTTATATACAATAGATTGTAAATAAAAAATAGTTAAGGTACAAGTATAATTCACACTACTAAAAAATAGAATCTGTTATTACAAAAGAATTCTTTGAGATTGTAGTATTTATTACTCTAAACTACAGTGAACAAGAACTAGACTTGAAAATGCGGATTCTTTATGTACTTTGTGAGAAAACCGCTTGTTATTTCATGACTGCACCTGCACTGAATAAGGCTTCTAGAATGGATCTGGGTCCTCAGGATCCAGACTTAGAAGCCTGCCCAACAGCATGGCAGGGCTGGGCAGGTTGCGTACAGCAAGTACACAAGATAGGAAGTGTAGGGATTTGGGCCTGATTCATACTTAAGAAGCTTCGGCTTCTTAAGTGCGTATTTGGGCGAAATGAATTACTACACATGCGTAGTAGGTAATTTACGCTATCTATGTAGCAGGTCTGTACGTAGATAGCGTCCATGCGGTCTTTAAAGACAGCACGCAGTAATTTATGTTGAAAGAGGTGGCGCAATGACATATTGGGGCGTTCTTAGGAAGAAGTGGGAGAGGGGAGGGATTTAGATTAGCCGGGGAGGGTGGGGGTGGCGAGGAGAGGAGAGGCAATGACATTGCATGGAGGCATAAGGTAGTCCTATGGCACTCGTAAGTGCCATAAAGTACCTAAAAACTGGGGACAGGTTGAGGACTGGAAGCGTAAGTTAGGTGTGGAACTGCACGCTCCTAACTCACTCTTAACTGTGAATCGGGTCTTTAATCTGTATAGTAAGTGCTAGGTAAGCTTCTACATGCAATCTAGATTTCCATGCTATGCCAACCTAAAATGGGAAATTTTAAAGGCAGGGAACAGGACTCATAAATTCATATTAGCAAGGAGAGTGGCCTCAATCACACGGAAGTTAGGATACAGAGGAACTTTGGACCTGGATCTAGACCAGGTCAGTTTTTTAACTCCTCTCAGCTTGAGAAATGATCCAATCCACTTACTACTATTACTGCATATTTATAGGGCACCGCAAATGGTCCAGTGTTGTACATAGCCTACATAGTAACAAGCTGATACTGGACTATGGTAGATTGAGCAGAAAACAAGTTCAAAGACAATTACAATTACAAGACAAGGAGGGGAGAAATTATAATATAGGCAGGGAAAATAAGAGGAGGAAAGTAAACGGGATACGAGGAATAAGTAGAAGATGTTACTTGGAGTGTTTGAGCTTTATTGAAGCACATATTCAGAACTGAATAGAACATAATCCCATACAATTCAGGTCAAAACACAATTCAAGTATTGGCAGCTTGTGTTCTGAGGGGTGTGTCAAGATGGATAAGGGGTGGAAGGATGTAGTCAATATACAGTAAAGGCATGACCAAGCAAGTGCACCTAATCCAGAACAGAGTGCAGATGTAAAGAAGGACTGGTAACGACCAAAAATTTGCACCTGCTACAGGTTAGGTCCAGAGGACTCACCTTCCACAACCTATAACAGACTCTTAGGGCCGGTGCTAGCATGTCTAAATTTGCGCCCTCCTCTTTTCTAAATTATTTGTTAATTCAATAAAGGTTTTTTTTTTTCTTTAAATACAAACCATAAAATGAAAATTAATAAAGAGAGTAATACAAAGGAATACATTAAATAGCAAAATGTATTGCTATATGGATAATAAAAATTAAGTATATGTATTATTTTTTTTATAATCATCACCCTACTTATGCCCCCCTTTTATAATCATTTCGGAGCTTGTGCCACCTGTTATAATCATAACCCTGCTTGTGCCCCCTTTTATATTCATTACCCTGCTTGTGCCCCCTTTGATAATTATCTCCCTGAGATGATTATCAAAGGGGACCCAGCGGAGGGTGCTGGGTCCCAGCGCCGGCGCCGCCATTTTAAGTACTTAGATCTCTTTATAATTTTTTTCTGGGGGGGGCGGGGGACCAGAAAGAGATTGTGGCGGAGAAAAGCGACTCTCTGGCCTGGTGCTCCCCTGCCACGCTTACCCAGCTTACCAGGTTCCGCCGGCCCTGCAGACTCTTCTGTTTCAATATGACAATTCGAAAGCATTCTGAAATCGCTGCTGTATAGTGTATATGTTAGTTAATTTCTATATTTTATTTTAAAATTTTATTAAATTAAAATTTATTAAAAATAATTTTGTTAATTATTTATGCATTCATATTACACCTGATGTGTTTGCACTATTCATAATATTGGACTGGATCCAGACCCCTTCACACTTTCCATATGTGCAGGGGTCTAGCAGTACAGACAAGAGGGGGGAGCGAACTCCCCTACACTCCCCTCTCTCATGCAGGCTTTTTGGCAGTTATGCTGCCATAAGCCTGCCTTAAGTGAAATGAGCGGATCAGTGGTTCATATGACCGCTGATCTGTCATAAATGTCAAAACTCACCCCCACTGTACAATTTAGCACAGCCAGTTCGTACACAAAATCTATTAAAATCCGATAGAAATTACATGCGTATAATGTACGTAACGGGTCGTATTCACAGTTACGTTTTTGCGTGGGGTTGCATGCGTATTTTTAGGAGCAGATTAACTACGCATGCGCAGTAACTTTTTCCACGCAAGTTATGTAGTATTTACATACGTAAGTACTTAGGCAAAGACTTGTGAATCGCACTTAGGGACATATGTATGGAGGGGCGTGATTGTCTTCCATATGTTCGAAATTTTGTGAAAATGGGTGGGGGGGGGGGCATTTAAGGTTTTATGGGCTTTTTGAGGGGGTGGTTAGTAACATACGA
>WWET01004579.1:55249-70172 GCA_011038615.1 Limnodynastes dumerilii | reverse complement strand
TCCGATTGGCTGGATGGTGTCACCTGATCAAAGCAAGATGGCGGCGCCCATTGTCCGGAGCTCCGCGGCGTTTAGGCGCCAATTATCCACGTGGGACGCCGCGGCCAAGTGGTAAGCAACACAGAGGCTGTCACTGTTTCAGTGACAGCCTCCGACGGAGTGCTGCAGCCGTGCGCCGAGAGAGAGGCGCCCTCCGGATCCCAGGAGCCAGGTAAGTGCGGCGTCTGCCGCATTTCGTGATATTATAGTTAAATTTATCTACTATTTATTAATATTATATACACAGTTTTATTGGATATTAAGAAAAGACTACTGTTTAAAAGAACAAGTTTTATTTAGAAAAAAAGAGCGAGTTTTTAGTGAGCTATGTTCTCTGTTTAATGAACTAAAAATTATTTACCACTTGGATATTACCTGATCTAAACTATGTAGGGCAACCCCATCCAGGTACCCCAACAGTTGTTCAGGGAAATAGCTGGTAGCTGAGGTATATAGGTTAGAGTAAAACTGCAGGAACACCTCTGCAAATATGTCACCATCATAGTGTACAATGTCATCAGGGTCTTTGATGGCTGGAACATTTCGCATGGGTGAGTCATCCCTAGCTAGGTATGCCAAGTAACTGCTACACATATCAGAGTTTAGATATTGGGAGTGTTTACAGAATAACAGTCTTCTAGCTTTTTAGGCTAGATGGAATTTCCAGTCTGCTTGCTAAGCCAGCCAGTTATAGCTTCCATATTTCTACATTTTGTCTCTAGCTCAGACTCCAGTTGTCTGGATTTACGCTTAATCCTAGTTATTTCTTGTAGAACAGTGCCTCTAAGGAAGGCCTTAAAAGCATCCCATTTAACTTCTGGTCTAACGGTGCCGACAGAGCACCAAGAGATACCATCCTATTTCGCTAACACATCAGATTCATCCCCAAAGTAAGCCAAAAAGGATTCAGCTTTCAAAAGTGTATACCCTTAGACCTATTTAGATTTAACGTTATTAACATGGAGGAGAGTGGTCAGAGATGCCCCTGGCCTGATATTTGATTTGAGGTCTTGGAGAGGAGTCACCAGTATGAGATTTATAGGACAAACACTGGTATGAAGTAGACTGACAAAAAAATTCCCTGGCAAGGGGATAGTGGAGACTCCAGACAACAAAGTTCCCAATTCCCCAAATTCCCAAAAGGAGTTAGCCCAGGACCAGCCTGAGCAGACTGCTCCATCCAACGGTCTAAGCCAGCGTCAGTTACAAGTGTTGAAGTTCCCCAGCAGAAACGTAGATGATCCCGGATATTGCGTCATAAAGGTGGCTGGTTTTTTTTTTTAATTACCTCATTCGAATAGGGAGGGGGGGGATATAAACTGCCAATATGTTAACTGGAAAAGTATATATAATAGTGTGAAGGAAAACAAATTTCCCAGTGAGATCAATATGAACCTTCTCCAATGCTAAATTTAAGTGCGTCCTTACAAGCACTGAAACACCCTGGGAGCTAGAGAAAAAAGTGGAATGGTAAGCCCACCCCACTGTTCCATTTATAACGCTAAAGTCCTGCACCCCATGAGATGAGTTTCTATGAGGCAAATTATATCTGGATCAACACGTTTGTTTTGGAACAGCACCAGGGATCTCTTGATTTTGGCATTGAGGCCCCAGACATTCCAACATGGTCACCCCGACCTTATTGTTGTGAATCATTACATCTTAAAGCTGTAATCAGATCAGGGATATAAAACATGGCAACCCAATGTTCCCACCAATAGCAGGATAGTAAACTCAATACTTTGCATAAACATGGCAATACATATGAAGTTTCAATTAATAGAAAACTATTATGCAATACAACACCCACAATACACATTACACATAACAAAACATACCAAAACATTCCTATCCTGTATAACCCCTAAAACCTATGTATACCTTAGTACCCTTAAAACTCATAATCTACACAACCTAAATTAACCTACAACAATTGGCAAAATCTGAACTTGTAGCAACAAGCA
Organism: Limnodynastes dumerilii; assembly: GCA_011038615.1. NCBI lineage: Eukaryota > Metazoa > Chordata > Amphibia > Anura > Limnodynastidae > Limnodynastes > Limnodynastes dumerilii. Next base: position 68,169 of record WWET01004579.1, on the reverse strand, counting down.
CTCTGCACGGCCCCAAAGAACGGAGGAAAGGCCCTGCGGACAGAGCCTAGCATATGCTGGATAGTGTCTGTAGCTACCCTCCAGGGAAGGTAACATGTTCCAGGCCCAGAATTATAGCAAGTGTAAAGTACCTGTCAACGATCATCTGGACCTCTAAGTCGTGGAAATCTTTCCAACCAGGCCTTTGCTTCCTGTGGGGTGTTGAACAAATGCGTGTTAGCCTCTGCCACCACGCGGAGCCTGGCCGGATAAAAAATTGAGTTAGGAAGCTGGAGATCTCGCAAGCGCCGATAGATGGTGGTGAATTGCACTCTGCTTTTTGTACATTCAGGGCATAATTCAGAATAAACCGAGTATGTGTGAGTATCCTTTTTGATAGGGCCTCTCTGACGCGTCAACCAAAGAAATGCAGCCTGGTCACGGAAATAGAACATTTTGGTGATGAAGGTCCGCAGCGCAGCCCCCGGGGGTGCCAGCTGTGAAGGCAGATGGTGCACCTGTTCCATTGCAAATTGAGCAGAGAAAGCCTCTCTTCAAAATTCCATGGCAAGTAGATCCTCTAGGAAAGATTCCAGATGTTGGCCCTTAGCACGCTCCACCAGGCCCACAAAGCCGAGATTGCCTCAGTGTGCCATCCAGATCGGATAATTTAGATTTGCATGCATTCAATTGAATGACGAGTTGAGCAATATTGTTCTTCATGAGAGCAGTGGTATCCTCCAGGATAGACACCCATTGGCCTAATTCCCTCACTTTTCCCATAACTTTGTGTAGATCTTGAGGAAGCAGTGTGATTTCAACAGGTACCTCTCCAATCTTATCAGTCACCCTTTTTACAGAGAAAGAGATTGCTTCTAATATTTGCTGCAAGGTATGATGTTCAGGTTCTGCCATACTGGGGGGAGATCTTGCTCCCAGCGCCCTCTTGGGAACTCAAGGTGGATTGCCTGCTGAACCTAACCAACTTGGCTGCAGCAGCTGCTGCTGTCAAATTTTCCTCTTTGTTAGGTTATAAATAGTAAGGAGTCGTTACTGAGATATCCAGGCACAGTACTGTAAGATAATCACTGCACCAGTGTAAATTTGCGTTATAGTAAAGCAGAAGTTGTGCAAATTATGGGTGATGCACTGTATCAAAGCAATAGCTGTAAACTTTTTGTGATAATAGCTGCACAGCTGTGGGAGTTACGCTGTATCAGAACGTAATGTGTGCACTGTATCAAAGTAATAGATGTGCAATTGTGGAGCAGGGTCAGATTACTCACAAGGCAACCTAGGCACCTGCGTAGGGCCTGGCTAGCCCCAAGGGCCAGTGGCTGCCCGGGTTCCAACACTGTTTATCACCCTTGTGGCCTTATCAGATGAGAGCTGTTACAACATGCAGGCTCATAGTTCCCACATCAGTGTAGGGATGTGGGTCCCCGCATAGAAAGTCCTAATTGCGAAAAACCCGATTCCTATTTCGAATGCATACGCCTCGAGGAGGCATTGCAATCGATCCACGGAGCACCTAGCTTTCGGTGTTCCGAAAAGTGTAAAAAAAAGTCCCCCACTACTTCCCCAAATTCTTACCCTAACCCTCCCCTCTCACTACCCTAACCCTCCTTCCTGGCAGCCTGACCCTAACCAGGGCCTGCGCGACCCGCTCCGCGAGGGGATGCAGTGCATCCCGGTGCCATGCTGGATAAGCGCCGGACATCCCCCCACACTTACAGATAGGCAGCGTTTATACAGTCTCCTGTATGAACGCTGCCAATCTATATAGCAGAGACTATATGTATACAGTTTATCAATTGTAAGCAAACTTATTTTATGCTCTTACAACATTAAAGTATATTCATTGAGTAGCACAGTAAAATTCTGACTAAGGTAGATTATGGAGTAATGTAAAAAAAAACAAAGAACTTTTTCATGTAAAATACTAGGGAGATCCTGGAGTAGTTGTACAGGAGGATGGTATTTGGATAGAGTAGAGGGGTGTTAATTTTGGTTTGGGAGGGTATCTGGGGTTTTGTGAAGGGATTCATTTTTAGTGCATGTCTGAAGGTTTGGAGACTAATGGAAGGTATAAAACATGGGACAATGCAATAAGAAAAAAGTCTTGAAACTGAGAAAGGGAGCAGGTGATGAGTGTAAAGTAGAGACATCAATCTTGCATAGAACAAAAGGTCACAACTATAATTTAGCTGAAATGTACAAAATAAATTGTAAGTTCAGGAAAGAAAAGGGTATTGTGCTAACCAATGCCTGAAATAATGCTTATCTGTTATATTTGTTTTATTTTGCGGTAGACTAAAGAGCCTCCAATTATTGCACTGTTGGGCTCTGGTGGTGGACTCCGTGCTATGGTTGGTCTTCTAGGTACCTTTTCTGAACTGGCCAATGAAGATCTACTAGATGCTATTACATACGTTTGTGGCGTCTCTGGATCAACCTGGTATGTACAATTAGAAGGGAGATGACTGTAAACCCTCTACTAACACAATCAACCAATCCTCTCACACAAAATAGAAATTCATATTGATGAGTAATTGCGTTGTAGGGAAGAAATAAATACTTCCACCATTTCCAGCATTTATTATTTTGTGAAAGTCTTATATTGCCATGTGCACTATTTAAAAAGAGTAGTACTTAAGCCAGGTTTACACAAGGCAGTGTATGTATGTACATGCAGCAACAGCCTGGATTCCCTGTGTTCCTTCTAAAATCTTGCTGGTATAAATTTAAAACAGAGGGTATTATAATCAATGAAAGCCCCTATTCTTAGTAAGAACACAGCACTACACACCTAACAATTAATAAATCTATAATATAGGAATAAAGCATGTTTTAAAGAACACTCTGTATATACTACACTATAATGACTATTTGTATTTTATTTTTTTAAAGACTGTATAAGTGGGTATTGCTACACATTTTGTTCAGGAAATTTTATTTATATAAATAATAATTTTACATTTTAATAATTTTATTCAACATATCCAGTTGCATGTTTCAAAGCATCCTCTTTTTCTGAACTACTTCTTCTGACAGTAGCAACTCTGGATAAGTAGTACAGAAAATGAGCATGCTTTTAAAATATGAAATTGTATATGTACTGTATAGGCAATTAAGGTTCACACATTTTCAATAGTGTGTTTGCGGTTCTGCTGTGCAGAAACTCTGGATCAGATCTGATAATGTTAATTAAAAATGGTTATCGATTATCTGTCTTTTTTGTTACATAGATCTCACTGAAATATCAAGAAACTGTTAACGATTATCTTAACGATAATGGGGTAGATCCAGAACTACATGTGCAATACGTTTACACGCGTAACGTATTTTCACACGCGTATGTTCTATACACTCCCCTAGGCACACCCCTTGAATGTACGTATTTCACCGAGTTCCGCTTCCCAAACCATACCTTAACTTTTTTTCTTGTAACAGCGTACATCCGCTAACGGACGTATAGACTACATGAACAATTCCGCTACGCTAATGAGCGTATTTTCTATGGTGCACATGCGCAGTACTTAGAAATAGGCGATTTTACGTCTCCGCCACGCGTACATTCGCTCCGATGCATTGTTCTGGATCAGGCCCAATGTCTATAAGGTATGTGTCCCTAAGATATTTAGTCTGTATTGTATTGCAGTTTTTATGATGAAATGGAATTTGTATAGTGAAGACTAGAATGCTGCCTGTATTGTATATATTTGCTTTCTTTTTTTTGTGGTTACCAGATTGTGTTTTATGATGCTTACATTATACTCTAGAAACCCTAATGACATATTGTTAAACAGGTAGGTGCAAATTTAAAGTTTGCAGGGAGGCGCCGAACACCCTAGCACCAGCCCTGACCTTAACCCTCCCTTACTTGCAGCCTGACCCTAACCCACCCTCTCCCGCAGCCTGACCCTAACCCTCCCTCCCTTGCAGCCTGACCCTAACCCTCCCTCCCCTGCAGCCTGACCCTAACCCTGCAGAAAGAATTTACTCACCTGTCCCTCGGTCCGGCGAGCGGCGGCGGAGATGCGGCGGAGTGATCTACTCTTTGCAAATGTGAATGGATGAGTATGCCGAACAGCATACTCACTCAAACAAAAAAAAAAGTAGAAAATCGGTTCCATTCGAAATAGGGGCATCCGAAAAGAAACTTTCAGATATCCCTATTTCACAAATGGGATTGACAACGATCTGTATAGTCAGCTGATTCTCCCGCTGGCTATCAAAACCCCCTTGGGGGAGCCCCAAACCGGCATCTTGCCTAGGACCCCATGAGTTTTAAATCTGTCTCTGTTGTGGAGAGCATCCTGTATCTGGGCAGTAAAAGCACCACTATAGGAGGTCTACTGTATCAAAACAATAGCTGCACAACTGTGGGAGGTTGTCACTCACCGAGACGGTAGGCACTGAGATGGTAGGCGAGGTCCAAGGTCAGCAGTAGTAGTTGCAGTGAGTGGTAGCACAGGTTGCAATGAGGCAGGTATGCTGGGAGCAGTGGTACAGGTAGCAGGTACAATGACAGGGCTGGAGCCAGCTGGAACCGGAGAACAGGAACACGAACACAGAGGGAACCAGGAACCAGACAGTGAAAGATATGCAGGAATCAGGGAGCCAAAGAACATGAGCGAGCTCAGTATAATAACAGCAGGAAGGATAGTTGTTGCTCTGACACCAGAGTGCTGTCTGAGAAAGCCTTAAGTACACCAGGTGGAAAGGAATCAAGCAAGGTAATCACCAGCACCTGAGAGATAGCAGGCAGAGAACCAGGAAGTGCAGAGGCAGAGGGAATCATGTGACAGGCAGAAATTAAACAAAGGTAACATGCAGTGAGTAGAAACTAGAGGAAACATGACAGAGGTATGCTGTATCACAGAAAAGCTTTCCACTGTGAAAGGTCCACTGTATCAGAGTAATAGTTGCACAAATTTGAAGAGCATACTGTATCAGAGCAATAAATTACCATCACTGTAGGTGGCCCACTGTATCAAAGCTCTAGCTGCACAACTGTGGGAGGCACAAAGTAGTGAGCAGTGTCAACAATGTGAAAAAGATGAAAAGTAGCGCTGTGGGTAGGGGAGAGCGACCCTCCAGCAGGCAGAAACTGGCATCCAATTTGTAATCCAGGACAGCTGGGAGAGGATTGCCACTGTGGAATGAGGCACTGCCAACAGATGGGGAGGAGAGGGAGCGGAGGGGCAAGCAGGTCAACACAGTCAAGTTAGGTCTCCAATATGGCGCCGTATCGCACTAAAACTCCCCCGAAGGTGCAGCCGTCAACCAAGACAGAGAGGAAGCTCAACATGAAGTGAAGTTCACAGTCTTTATGGGTTATGACCCACACTGACAGCCAGAACCAAGGATCAAGGAGAGGGGAAGCACTGGACAGAACCACATGCACTTATGTGCAATAAACCACCACGGCACCTCAGGATCACTGCTGCTCCATGTTACACAACCTTACCAGCTGACCCTGCCTTGGCATTATTGAAAATATTCTAACAACTAAAAAATGTGCCGAGACCTGATTGGAAGAGCCCAGCACACATGCTCCTCTGACACAACCAGGAGGTTGGGGTTTCACTGGTAGGTCAGGCTGCATGGAGGGGGAGCTGAAGGAAGCTGCTGGAGACTCCACATAAAGGTGAGAGGGGAGGGACCACAGGGGGACATTTTGTTGGTATGTTTGTGTATGACAGGTCATAAAGGACACTAAAATATAAAAAAAAAAAAAAAGAAAAGGATAAACTGAATTTTAAAAAAAAATCAGCAACAGTGCAGACCCATGACGGGCAGCCCCCCTCACCCGGCAGCTCTGTGCACACACACACACTCACTGCACTCCAGATAAATACACATAGTGCATCCCACATGCATACATACACACACACACACACACACACACACAGTACACTCAACACACACAAACAAACACACAGTGCACTCCAAACACACACACAATCTACTATATACACACAAAGCACTCCATACACACACATACACTCACATGCACAGCACACTTCATCATGCATACACACACAGTGCAATCAGGGCCAGATTAAGGCCCACTATCACAGGACCAGATTCAATAACAAAAAAATCCTTCGCCGGCGTATTTTTAACCCATTTTTTTTTTTCATTTACCGGCGTTATTTTTTTTTGCAATTCAATTCTTTTTTTGCGTTAAAAATACGCCGGTTTTTTTAACAATAAATATCTGCACCTATGAGAGGTGCGGATTTTTAACGCTGCCCTATGTTGTGCCCCAACAGGGCATGCTGATGCTTGTAGAACTACAAGCATCAGCATGCCCATGGATGGCAGGGCATGCGGCACCATGCCCTGCCATCCAAGGACCGCTGAACAGCTGCTAGGGGAGAAAAAAAAATCTCTCTGTTAACGCTGCAAATCACTTCCTGCTAGCATATATAAATTTTATATCATATTTCAACAACTTAAAATGCATAAAGTATAATTATTCAGATGTAGTAAAAATAGACACTAAGGAAAGAAAGTAAAAAAGAACTACCGGTACTTTAAAGTTGAAGGGATCACATGAGCAACACATACAGCATACAATTTATATTCCAGTTCCTGATAAATCCAGAATAAACTACTTCAACAGACTAAGGCAATGAGTTGGTTTAAAGTCTCATACCATGGGCACTAACAGGTGCAAAACAATTAGATGCACCTTGTGTTAAAATAATAATGTCTCCTTCTTCTTTGAACTTTATATGCGAATAGACAGTCTAGCAAGCTGATTAGATACACTAAAAATCAAATTGTCTTTTCACATAACAAAGAATCATCTATTACAAAAATGTCTGTCATTTGTCATTTTGATATTCTTTTTCTTATGGAAAATATACATATTTATTTATCAAATGTAGACAACAGCCACCCATAAATAAACTATGTAAATGGTTTCCAATACCGCATGAAGAGACAAACATCCACAGCATTAGCAGAAAGTATAATATACCCTTGATCAAGCATATAATAGATTAGGTTTAAAAAATGATAAATAATTCAGGAACATAAGCTAGAAGCTGGTAGAGTCAATGAAATCCTTGTGCATTCATTGACTCCAGCAGAAATAATCCTTTTAGCTGCAAACAATAATTCTTAGATGAAAGGGCTACCTGGCTCCTGGGAGTTGTCCAACTATAAAACATTTTTAAAAGTTTTCAGTTGACAAAGGAAAATATATGCTTCTGAAAACATACCAAAGTATTTTATACACTATTGATACATTACATTAATACATTAATAATCCATTGTTTTTCTGTACCAAGCGGAAAAACATGAAGGTCAGCTTTTCAGTTGCTAGGCATGCTAATGCAGGAAATGCACGAGCACTGAAGTACCAGGAAAGAAATCTGGATTCAGGGGGCACAGATCCATCCTGGTATTTAGTACCAAGACGGGGTGGACAGAGGTGGAAGCGGAAAGCACTTCTGGGTGTGCTAATCATATAATAAAGCTGGCTTCGGCCCTTACGTACAATCCGCATTTCTGCAGCGCCCCCAATTTGCATGGGTGCAGAACTGTTAAGGTAGAGTCTGCCTAGTGTAACTATCATACAGGGGAGGGAAGTGGATTACCCTCATCCATGCGGTAGTGAGAATGCAGCAGGGATCTGGGACACATCTAATTCATAACACAATCAACTTTATTCAGATTTCCAACAACTGGCACTTCCAACAGCTTGCGCAATTGGGAAGCAAGTGAGCAGTAGTCAGAAATTTTAAGTCACGGAATGGGTCTTGGAAGTTCGTCTGTGCAAGAGGAGTGGTTAGCAGTGCAATCTGCTGCATAACTTTGGATCCAGTCAGTTGTTGGAGCAATCCACATGCATCTTCTGACCCTGCTGTGCCACCTTTATATCATTTGCATAGTGTGGACCCTGTTTAAGTAGAAAATGTACATCAAATTGTTATGGTTTTATTTTTTAAATCAAAGTTCCATCATGCTTTTTCAGGTAACAGATATGTGTATGCCGTTGGAGCATGCTGGGAAGTGTAGGTTCACAAGACTTGGAGTGCCTAAGGTTGGTGCTATAGTCCATACGTAGCAGTGGCATTGCATTAATAGCAATAAATAGAGTATGTTATATGTGGAGAGGGAGATACCAGAAGGAAGAAAATGTGTAAAGATGGATATAACAGAAGGGGGTAAATGTGTAATATGCGTTATGCGGAGAGGGTCATAAAAGAAAGGGGAATTGTGTAATATGTCACGCGAGAAGTGTAATAGGTAATGTGGGGAGAAGAATATATCTGAATAGGGGAGGTATAATATGTAATGTGGGAAGAGGGGTGTAATAAAATGAAATATTGAGCCTTCATAAAGATCTTCTTCTAAATTTATTCTCAATTGAGCCTGACATACAAATGTTATGCTAACAGTTATATTTTGTTTAAGTTACTTAATTTGGCTTCATTACATTAACCGTTTTTGCAAAAGTGGTACTTCACCTGATTCCTAAGTGGTACTCACCAAAAAGATTGAAAACCCCTGCACTAGAGCAATTATTGGTCCTATCATTCAATTATCGGGTGAGCAGGCCAATTATCGCACTTGTGTGTGGGTGCAGGATGGATTTCTATAACACAGCCTTTTGGTCAATTATGGAGTCAGACAGATGGGGAAACTCTGGCCGGGAGCTGGAGGTAGAGGTGTGACACACTTCTGTTTGGAGTTTCAACAGCCAGTGCATTAGCTGTCTGTAGACAGCTGCAAAGGCCTCCTCTCCATCTCTGCAAGCCCTCCCTCTTCAGTCAGGATTATTGGCTCCAGCAGAAGAGGTGTGTGGCGCAAACATAGGGACCTTTACCTAGTAGGAAGATCCCAATTAACGGAGACTTCCTAACTTTACTTTGCGACTACTTCAATTGATTTGTTCAGTTAAATGTTTTCTATTTTGCACTATGTTTTACTTGTTTCCAGTATAATCAGAGTGCCTGGCGCTTCCTGCACAAAGTGCCATTTTATTTTTTTTATTTTTTTTAGAAACGATGAACATGCTTGCACAGAACAAAAAAGCAGGTGAAAAGAAAGCATATAAATAAGGAGAGAAAACCTAAAGTCATGGGGACAGATTTACTAAGCTATGGGAAAGGAAAAGTGAAGATGTTACCCATAGAAACCAATTAGATTCTAGCTGACATTTTCTAGTATGTAATAAGAAAGTTAGAGCTAAAATCTGATTCGTTGCTATGGGCAACATTTCCCCTTTCCTATCCCGCAGCTTAGTAAATTTAGGCCTTGATTTCCATTGTCACTGACATTTACAAATCCCTGAGGTATTTGGTTTTCCCATGGAAATTTTAAGAGGTAAGACAGAGAGAAAACATATTTTAAAGAGACAACTTTTTCCTTAGTTATGGTTCTATAAAGTCTAGGAAAGAGGAAACTATCTTACATCTAGCCAATATACACTTATGTATACAAGGCAATGAATAGATATACATGTTATAAAAGTCAACAGTCAATATCATTTTATATGAATAAGGTTAACAATGATCTTGAGATACTTATGCACCATAACAGAAAACTGTACATGCATAGCAACAGCACCAAGTTAATCAACAGAAGAATAAAAACATTCACTATATACCCAGCATAATAATTGTATCACACCTGTTATTACCAAGGTATCAATACACATTTACTATTCTGTTGACACCAGAAACCCATGAATTTAGGCAATGATCTGTAGGAGTGGGGGTTACACACTGTAACATCATTCTCAAAAGCTTCCTACACTGATGAACAATTAGGCATATATTGATAAAATGCCACGCTAAAACAAAAATTCTTAACCCCCCATAGAAAGACACATCTATCCACTCCTCTCCCTTCTAATAACTGTAGGTAAAAAATTGCCTTACTTTTGAGTATTTCCAATAAGGGATTCTCATTCATAGCTTTCAGCTCTGTGTAAACAAAGTAACCATCTTTCAAAGAAAATAGAACATGAAAACATTTACTTTCCTGCAAACAACATAAAGAAACAAATGACACACACATACACACATCATCCCTTGGTGCTTGTTTCTTACATCCCACAGAAACCTATCTTTCTCTTACAGAAAATTCTATCTAAAATAGCTTTTATAATGCATGTATAAAAGAGAAATTATGTTTCAGTAGCTAAATCAGACACATTCAGCCTTCAGCATTCAGGGTGTTATATGACTACAGCTCATGATGGCAGATATAGTTTCACAACAAATGTGAGTGCCTACACTATAGTATTACAAATAGTTTTTGCCAGCCAGGTAAGCAGATGGTACTAAAAATGGAAAACAAGCAAACAATGTAATTCAACATGCAAATCTTAACTCCAGCAAAAGTAAACAAAACAACTTTATTTCCTCTTTCGAGGCACGTGAATAAGGCAGCAGTAGATATGACAAACTTCCTCAACAGACTACATTTTTAGAACACAAGTTATCTGCAAGATTATAAGCAGATCAATGACATTAAGCATGCAACTGTTATTATATACACAAGTACTGCTGCTGTATCTTTTTGGTGGATGATAATTACACCAGAGCCACAGATCTGTTGATAAAAAGTAAAAAGTTATCCTGGTCAAAGCTGACAGGAGAGCATTGACATTATATATACATACATACATACATACATACATACATACATACACCAGCACCAGTTACCTTAGGAATTCCATATAAATGTTGCTTCTATCCTTAATAACCAGAAGTAGTAGAGAAATTGATTGAGTGGCTTACTACTGCTCTCACATTTGCTACATGGGGGCAGATCCTGCTGTACGTTTTTCTGCGAATTTACGTGTGGTATACACGTAAATTCGCAGTTTAGAGCGTACTGCGCATGCGCACCGCAGAAAATACGCACATTCGCGTAGCGTATTTTCTAACGTAAGGCGAATTCACGTATTGCGAACGTAAGTAATTACGTGTGGGCGTGCCAAAATTACGTTAGAGAAGATTACGTGCGAATTACGTGAAGTAGGCGGGGGGGGTATTTAAAGTGTACAGTATGGGCGTGCTAAGCTGCGTACGTTCGCGTAGTCTGTACGCCCGCTAGCGAACGTATTGTGTTACGTCTGGAAAAGTTAAGGTAGGGTTTGGGTAGCGTATTTTCACAAAATACGTCCGTGCAGGGGGTGTGTTAAGGGTAGCGTAGCGAATTTACGTACGCGAAAATTCGCTACGCGAACAAACGTAAAGCAAACGTTGTTCAGGATCTACCCCATGGTCACTAAAAATAGAAAACACATATCACTCATGTAAATGGAGAGTTCATGATATAGTTTGTCAGTCTTATTGAAATAGGCCCACTCTTCATAATATAGGAGAGCAGTGCTGGACACTTCAGAGTGCACGACTACTCATTACTGAATTAATACAGAATTGTCTCAAATTACAGTGGCCCAGATTCACACTACCGGACGTATAGCATATACGTCCGTAGTTTACAGTTTTTTGCTACTGCGCATGCTTGGTACATTTTTTTATGTAATCTACGTATTTTTTTGTTAAGTAGATTGCGTATATGCGGTCTAAAGACTGCATATACGCAATCTAGGTATGAAAAGATACGTAGATTACGTATAAAATGTACTAAGCATGCTCAGTAGCAAAAAACTAAACTACGGATGTATATGCTATACGTCCGGTAGTGTGAATCCGGGCCAGTAAGTTTGCAACCATATAAACACATATGCCTAATGGCATCACATGGCATTATGTGTTGGAAATTCACAAGCCAACTTTAGCTACGATTGTGAAAAGTTAATAATAGCCCCTCATCTATACATATTTTACAATAACTAAAAACATGTTTACTCCACAGGTTTTCTTTGAATGATTATGTATAATGCTTTTTTATTGGTATTGATCCTGAAATTCAGTCTACACAAGGAAAATGAATCTTTTCAAACATTTTAAGCACAATATTAAGAAGATGCCAACGCAATGTACATACTACACTTTCAGTAATATGATTAATATAACTGTCTTCAGAAGGGGCAGAGGTACTTCAAAGCAGTTCATAATGTTGCATTGTGTGAGAGAGATGCTACTGAGTGTGAAAGATTACCATTCATTTGTGACACTCCAATACCATAATCATAGAGTACAAGGTCTAGTATCTGTGCTTACCTTCATATTAGTCACCACCCTGCTTGTGACATTATAAAATACAGTTGTTATTGGAACAATTTGAAACAACATTGACACAAAATATTTTTCTCTTACTACACTATGGCAAAAAAAAAAAATCATATGTGTTTTGGACCCAGGGAAAAACATACGTCTACCAAATATATTAATTCATAAAACAGTAGTCGTTATACTGTTTCTAGTAACAATATTTTCAGGAACTAAGAAGAAAAGGAATAGCCTAAACCATGAATAACTTCCTTTTATACATATATATGCTGCACAGTCTAATCATCTGAATAAATAAGCAGACACACTGAGAGATCAGTGTATTATTATTATTAACGTTTATTTATAAGGCGCCACACGGTATCCGCAGCGCCGTACATAAGCAATAGTAAAACAACAGTTGCATATACAATACAATAATTAATTAACAGAGTAATATAAAGGAATACAATACATGTATAAAGCAAAAATTACATACATAACAAAAATAAGGAGAGAGAAAGACAGTGTAGAGCAAAAGGTAGTAAGAGATGATGACAGCGTAAAGGGATGATGATGGGAAGGAGAACTCATAAAAGCTAACATGCTGAGTGAGAGGGTGAATAAACAGGAGACACAGTCGTGAAGATGGGGAGGACAAGTAAGCTTAGGTGGAGGAAGGGTAGGCTAGCCTGAAGAAGTGGGTTTTAAGGGAGCGTTTGAAGGATTGGAGAGTGCTAAATTGCCTGATAGGACGTGGTAGGTTGTTCCAGTGGAGAGGGGCGGCCC
>WWET01004579.1:19877-32376 GCA_011038615.1 Limnodynastes dumerilii | reverse complement strand
ATATAATAAATATTACAAACAACTGTTCACGCATTGTTTTGAGTCAATTTCAACTATAGCGCCTCACTTTCTTTAGGTATTGTATTTATGATTAATACAATAGAATGGACTCTCGCCAATTTCCTCTTTTTCTCCCTTCAAATGCACCCCCCATGTTGGCCACGCCCCAAATACAGTACTGGGGCGCTGCAACATACCCGTGCTCCGGGCACCATGGCAGCTAGCTACACCTCTGGTTTAATTATAAAACATTATGTGTACCAATATGAAAAATACATTATCAATACAACAGAAACACAAAAACACCACACCTCACAAAAACAAACGTATAGCATCCCTCATACAAATAGAGGTTGTTCCATAGAACAGTCAGTGTAGCAATATGAGAAAGACATTATCAATACAACAGAAACACAAAAACACCACACCTCACAAATACAAAGATATAACATCCCTCATACAAATAAAGATTTTACTATAGAACAATAAAAACACAAAACAAATGCATTGAACATGACTATTATAATGTGGAAGACTGCTTACCTGAAAGAAAAGATAATGAACGAAGGAATGGCAAGCAATACACAAACGAATGTTCCACGAAGGAATCCCCAATAAACAGATTCGGACAAAGTGAAGGTAATGTTATTTCTTGGTTTAGATGGAACTTAGAAATTACTTTAGGAAGGAATTCCGGATTCTTTCTCAAAATTACTCTGTCATTATGAATACATGTATATGGTTCTTCAGACCAGAATGCTTGAAGTACTGATACCCTTCTAGCTGCTGTGATTGCTATCAAGAATACTACCTTCTAGGTTAAAAATCTTAAATGAACTTCCTGCAAAGGTTTGAATTGATCTCTCGTTAACATGTCTAATACTAAATTTAAATCCCAAATAGCTAATGGCTGTTTAATAGCAGGTCTAATTCTAGCTGCTGCCTGAACGAATTGTCTTATATACTTCTTATTGGCTAAATCTAAGTCAAACATTACCGCTAAAGCAGATATATGCATCTTAATTGTACTCAATGATAGACCCTTATCTAAACCTCCTTGCAAAAATTCCAAAACCTTACCTATTGAGAATGGTTGAGGTTGAAGTTTATTAAGTTGACACCAATCTGAGAATATACTCCAGATCCTGTTATTTATTTTAATTGTAGAAGGTTTCCTAGCCTTTATAAGTGTATTGATCACTGCTGTAGACAATCCCTTCTTTATTAGATTGGAGATCTGAGTAGCCATGCCGTCAACTTTAATGTTTCTGGGGATGGATGGTTTAGCTTTTACTTGTTTCAGGAGATTTGGAGATATGGGCAGAGTCCACGGCTTGTCTACTTCCAGATGGAGAACTTGCGGAAACCAAGCTCGTCTTGGCCAGTATGGAAGTACTGTAATTACTGTAGTGTTCCCCATGTAAATCTTGTTCAGTACCTGTTGAATTAATGGAAAAGGAGGGAAGACGTATGCTCAATGAAAAATCCATCTTGCTAGAGCATCAATGGCTATTGCTTCTTGGTTGCGGAACCTTGAAAAGAACCTGTTGACTTTCCTTTTGGCACTTGTTGCCATCAGGTCGATCTGCGGTTGACCCCATCTTGCAGTCAGCATTTGGAAGATGTTGGCATTCAGTTCCCATTCTCCAGGATCTATGGTTACCCTGCTACTATGGTTAGTCTGCTACTACGTTGCTTTCTCCTGCAATGAAAGTTTGTTCTGCCCAGAGAAGTAACGGTTTGGCTTTTGCTATAAGTCGCCTGCTGCCAGTACCATCTTGGTGGTTTATATAAGAACCTACAGTCTTGTTGTTCGATAGTACCTTTACTGGATTGCCTCGCAGCCTTTCTTGGAACTGATTGCAGGCTTCTTGTAAAGGTCTTCCCTTGTTTAGATTCTCCATCTTTGACCACCAGAAGAGGTCTAGTCTGGCCTCTGGAGAAAATTATATTCTTTGCTCTTTCTTTTGATGCTCTCTGTCCCACTGGGCAAGGAAATTTTGTTGAAATGCCCTCATGTGAAGTCTTGCCCACGGTACCGCTTCTATTGATGAGGATATATCTCCTAAGACCTTCATACAATGCCCTGATGAGATCCAATGTTGCCTCCTGAGGTTGATGACTTCCTCCTGTAATCTTTGTTTCCTCTCTTGTGACAAAAAGATCTTTCCTTGAATTGTATTGAATATGATACCCAAAAACCTTTAATGATTGGGAGGTAAGAGCTGACTTTTCTCTCAGTTTATTACCCACCTATAGCTTTGACAGACCTGTAATACACAAGATGTATGTACTTTTGCATTCCTTCCTTCCTGAGCTTCGCTACCAGAGTTACCAGGACCTTCGTAAACATCCGTGAGGAAGTTACTAGGCCAAATGGTAGAGCCTGAAACTGAAAACAGAGGTTGAAAATTTTGAAACGCAAATACATTGCGAGGCAATATAGGAATATACAAATATGCATCCTTGAGGTCTATGGATGTTAAATAAATTCCTGTTTTTAGACCTCTTAAATAGACCTTACCGATTCCATCTTGAATGACCTGACATTTAGGTACTTGTTTAGTCCCCTTAAGTCCAGAATCATTCTGAATCCTTCTGTGTGTTTCTTTACCATAAACACCTTTGAAAAACTTCCTATTTGTTGTTGAGATTGAGGAATCTCACAAATTACCTGTTGTTCCAGAAGACGTTCCAGGTTGTCCAAAAAGGCCAGCTCCTCCTCCTTGACTCGAGGAGTTGTTGAGGTGCAATAAGAAATATTTCAATCTCTTTATTAATTCTAGGGCATAACCCTGTTGTAAAGTCCTCAAGTACTCATTTGTCTGAGGTTGTATCTGTCCAATTTTGATGAAAACTCTGGATTTGCCAACTGAGATCTTTGTGATAATTTCGTCCAGTTTAGCACCAGGGAATCCCCTGTGAATGGCAAGGTTATTAACCTATTCTTGGACTGACCATACGCGGACAATGGCTTTAGCCATAAAGCCCTCCTGGTAGCCGCTACAGTTGCCATAGACCTTGCTGATAGTTTTATGGATCCATAGATGCCTGACAAAGGAACTCTATGGCGAGTTGTATATCCTACACTGTCTTGATTAAATCCAAACATTTAATACCGTCTAATAAATTTCTCTCCAAGTCATTACTCCATATGCATAAAACTCTTGAGGTCACTGCTGTAGCTATAGCTGGACGCATGGTTGCGCATGGTTTGATGCTTCTTCATCAAATTTACCTCCATTTTTCTTTCCATTGTATCTTTAAATTCATTTGTATCTTCTAAAGGTAAGGTTGTACGTTTGGATAGTCTTGAAATTGCTGCATCAATTTTGGGGCTTTCTTCCCACTTCTTGACGTCCTCAGCAGAGAAGGGATACATCTTTGCCATCTTAGCTTGTGACAACAGCTTCTTGTCTGGGAATTTCCACTCCTCTGTTATAACATCACTGACCACTTGAGACACTGGAAATTTTCTCTCCTTCTTATGCTGCACTGTAAATAGCAAATCTTTTGTTTTAAGTCTTCTTTGGTTTCTTTAATATCTAAAGTTTTATCAATTAGTTTGAGCAGGTTTTCTACTAAATCCGTGTTAAATGATACATCCTCCTTAGAGGCTGCAGACTTATATTCAGATACAGGTGTTTCTTCTGGCAAACACATTCCCTCTTTAGGGTCTGATTCTTCAGATATGTCTGCCATATGAGCCCTTGTTCTCTTTACAGACACAGGGGTAGATCCAGAACTCCGCTTGCAATCCGTTTACTAGCGTAGCGTATTTTTGCGTGCGTAACTTCTAAGCACTCCCCTAGGCACACCCCTTGAATGTACGTACTTTGACCGATTTCCACTTTTCAAACCCTACCTTAACTTTTGGCCGCGTAACTGCTATCGTCCGCACACATACGGATAGGCAACATGGACTTACGCAGCTAAGCAAACCCATACTGTACACTTTAAATGAAAACCCCCGCCTATATTGCGTAATTTAGGCGTAATTTTGGTTCACGTAAAAATGGCACGCCCACATGTACGAATTTACACAGCAAATACGTGAATGACCCATACACTCAGATTTACTTTATGTTACATAGCTTATTATCTTACCTGCGCATGCACAGTGCATACAAAATCGTGATTTTATGTATCCGCCAGGCGTAAATTTGCACAGAAGCGTTGTTCTGGATCTGAGCCATGCTTTGTAAATCTTGCTTTGTTAAAAATGTGTCAGCAGCGGTGTTGCTTAGTTTGACAATTGGCACACATATTATCAGACACCTCAGGCGGAAGTACAACATCACAATTTGTTTAACTTTTGTCTCTTATGCTTTTCCTTAGACAAAGATTGGGCCTCCTTGCTTGGATCAGATCTGCAATACACTTATAATCTAATCTAATAATACTTAAAAAAAACATAACAATATGATGCAAGAATACCTATACCGGCTTACCCGGACCTGAGTCCTTGGGCCTGATCCAGACCTATGCCGATGCGCTGTGCGTACTAATGCACAGCGTAATCTGGATGCACTCCACCTGACACTCCCCCGGTCCAGGCGTAATTACACTCTGTTACGCCGGCTGAAGGCTACCCTAACTTCAGCTGGCGTAACAAGAGTGTAATTACCTCCGGACCTGACCGTAACTAAATAACCCTGCCCTCCCTGCCTCATCTCCCTACATCCCCCCGCCTAACTTCCCTAACTCTAGCATAATTACGTATGATTGGCACTCCCCCTCCATCATTATTACGCTAGAGTTAGGGCCCCTCGATCCACAGACAGGAATTTTCTTACTTAAGCCAGGCAACATCTGTCCGGCGCATGCGCAGATCGACTAAGCAGCCGATCTTACGCATACGCCTGCTGTAACTACGGCGGCGGGCTTTATTTTGGATCAGGCCCCTTGTGACCGTTTCTCCTCAGACATATTCCACAATTTTGAGCTGCAAAGTATCAAACTTGAAATATCTCCACATAAACAGCATTGGAGGGATGATCAGCTGCTGTTAAAGAGCGCGCCTAACGCACTGATTCGACCGCTGGTCTAAAGATTGGGCAGACCACCCCAAAATGGCGGTGCCCATGTGGAGTCCACCGGAACCGGAAATAGACGCGACCTCACTTCACTTTTGCGTTTACTGCATCCTTACATGCTGAAAACGCCCTCCCCCTTTCAGGGGGAGGCGAATCTTTCATACCTGCACCACGAGGTGGCAGAACTTTTTATGACTGCATCGCTCCCCATCAGGGAAGGGAGATACTTTATACCCCATCACTGGCCAGTCACACCACCCGCTCTCCGCCTCCTCCAGGGAAGGGGACTGAGAGGAAGCCCCACTTGACAGAACTATGCGGCAAAAACACTAATAAAATAACAAATACTACCTTGCCTGACTCCATACTACCAGCAGGAAAAAAAGAAGACGTGATGTTGAAGGAGGGGCACTTATATACATGTGTACATACAGTGTGTCTTCATCTTTTTCCTGTCTGGCTCCTGTCTGACCTAGATTCCCTATTGGATGGATTACCCTCCCGTTCCTTTGATCTCCTTCGTGACTTTGATTCTCTTCTAGGCTCTATCCTCTTGTCATTTTGTGATTTATGTTCCTTTTGTGGACCTACTCTTTTTGTCTTCCCTCGCATGATCTACTTTCTTAGATGGATCACTTTTCTTAAGATTACTGCCCATCCCCACAGACTCCTTCACTTTCAACCCTCTCTCTTGTACAATGTCATCTTCCTGTATCAAATCTTCCTCACTATCATTCTCAAGGGATTCAAAACTGATACCTTCCAGGACATCGCCCAAATATTCCTCCATATTGGTTCCTTCGTTCCTTTTTTGTCCCTTCTTGTTCTTCTTCCCTAGCTTTATATATTGGGTACCAGTTTGATAGTCCACTGTATCCCTCCTAAACTTTCTATATTTCTCCTCTGTTAACATCCTTTCCCTTATTTTCCACTTAATAATTTCCTCCATCTCCTTATACTCTGCCATTTCTGTGTATGGGGCCACTAACATTTCTAATTCCTCCATGTTCTTTGAGAGATTCTTCAATTCCCTTCCCTTCTCATTTATTATAAGGTCCATCAACGAAAAGGAACATTTATCCAGAATCCTGAACCAATTATTCATAAATTCTATAGAGTTAGTATCAAAAGAATACACCTTCTTAATTCTCAGGCCCCTTGGTATCATATTTTCTGCCTTGTACTTCTCAAGTGTTACCACCTCCTACCATATGCGATTCTCCTTCTGTAATGCCTTCTCCAACCTATCCATAACTCCCTCTAGATCTTCATCTACTAATTCTTCCTTTCCTTTATAAATCTGCTCCACTCTCTCTCTATGTCATTCTCTGTGAACATTCTTGAAGCGACAGGTTCACTAATGGGGTATAAAGTCCCATGAATTGGTTGAAAACCTTTCACAAAAAAAACCAGTAACAATGATTATTTTTAGTGAGCTGCGCTACTCTTCAGCTGCGATCCCCAATACCTCTCGAGGTATATACCACCTATACCTCCAACCTAGTGATGACTGTATTCCCTGTTCAAAGGGACACCAGACAACCAAGTTACAAATTACAAATATACAGTGGGGTATTAGAGTCCGTGCTGAATCACACTGTACCTTCCCTTTAATTCCCCAAAATTCTATCCCAATGTCCAAAAGATGTTTCTGGTGAACACTCCACGACTCCCAGTCCTTTGCCTCTCTTTGTCCTCCTCACTCGTCCTCCAAAATCTTTAATCCTCCAGGAACAATGGAAAAGAACAAAACTTGTGTGATAGCGTTTCAAAACAGGTGAGTACCATTTTACAAAAAATGCCAACTCACATCTTATCTATCTTGTTTCTTAGTGTTATAACGATTTCTTTTCCCTTGCTTCCTCCTTTGAGTTGCAACCTCTTTCTCTCTCAGCATATACCAAAAAGAAAGGAAAGTCCTTGTGCAGTGTTTCACAGGTAAGTTTAAAAGGCACATTCAATCCTACTCACATTTTCTGTGTCTTGCTTTTCAGGCTTAGAATGATTTCTTTCACTCCCTCTTTCCTTAGAGTCTGCCCCTCTTTCTCTCTCACCATGAAACACACAAAGAAGGGGAAATCCTTGTGCAGCACCCCACAAGAAAATTAAAGTTCCACAGTAAGTTACACTTACACTTTTTGTGTCTTGTAGGGAAGCTTATATGAACTCCAGTCTGTCTCTGTCCCTCTCCTGTGTATGGAAGCTGTACTGTCCTCCGTCTAGATTCTCCTAATTTGGCTGCATGTATTTTCTCCGTCCTTCCTTCCAACCTTTATGTGAATAAAAAACACACCCCTCCTTGTGCAATATCTAGCAACAGTGAATATTAAACAGGCGATTTGCTACTCACAATTTACCCCTCTTGGGGTTATGCTCCTCAGAAGTTTATACACTCCGACCATATGAAGAAAAAGTACATGGGCTCTTCTGAACAGTCTTTTATTAAAACAAATACATTCCGTTAAAAAGTTTCCGACCATGGAATTCTAACAACGTGGATTCCTCTTTCCTCCCTCTCTATTCATCGAGGGACCTGCCCACCAAAGCCGCACTAAATCATTTAAAACCTGCTGTTCTCAAAGCTGACCACTATCTCCTCATTCTACTGGTATGAATTCCAAAAAGGGCCCTTATGAAATACCACACTTTCGGGGAGGGAGAGGGAGCGGGGGATCAAGGTGGGAGATGGCGAGCAGCTCTTACTCAGGGTAATTAACCGACGCGTTTCAAGCACGCTTGTGCTCTTTCTCAGGGTTTAACCCTTAGGTGGACTGTTGGTTCCTTTTAAAGCGCTTCCTCCTTCTACTGATTGGATGATTTCCTTTTCCATTTTTTACATATCTTCAACATCCATTTATATTAGGCTTTCCTAGCTTATAACTGGCATATATTATCGATTTCATTAAACACAAATAAAGTTCAGAGTAGGGGAAGGACTATTTGTATAGGTCCGATACTGTTTAGGACCTGGAAGATTTGGGAGCCGACACTTTCCGTTATATGGAATAAGTTTAAACGTTTAAATTGAGTAATGATATGTTACACATAAGAACGAACATTTTTGATGGATGTGGACCTTACATTAATAGATGTGGAAGTTTATGCACTTTGAAAAACACAAAGAAGGCAGAACAATTTTATTATAATTTTTATTAGAACTTTATTTGTGTTTAATGAAATCGATAATATGTGCCAGTTATAAGCTAGGAATGTCTAATATAAATGGATGTTGAAGATATGTAATGAATGAAAAAGGAAATCATCCAATCAGTAAAAGGAGGAAGCGACTTTAAAAGGAACCAACAGTCCCCCTAAGGGTTAATTGAAAAAACTTAGGTTGGATCAAAAAAGAGAATAATGATCCCTCCTAATAGAAAAACAGTTTCAAGGTGCACATGAATCTCTTAATAATCAATTACAAATCCGACACATGCAGACTAAGAAATATATTAAAAGATATAAATTTAATTGAGTCCAGCAATAAAAGTTAAATATTAAAGATAGGAGAAATATAAAAAAAGATATAACATGAACAAAATAAAAGGAATGCAGCAAACGTTAAATTGCATAAAGCGGTCAGAGACGTTCATCAAATCGCCCCTCCGGTGCACGCAGAGAAGGAGCGCGATCCGACACGTGTTTCGCCGGTTCAGGCTTTGTCAAGGAGCTGCAATACACATCAGGTGAGTGGGAGTGCTTTAATAGTCCCTTTAACCAATCGCATTCAAACGGGGCACATCTCCGTACCTCCTGGTAATTGAGCACCTGTGTGATATGTGCCAACAGAACGACAAAATAAATATTTATTAATTACATAAAAACAATGTCACAAAATTCAGATAATAGCATCTATAAGAATAACGTGAAACATAAAATTGATAGGATTGACAGGTATTGATAAAGAATATACAAAGACAACAATTACGAGCAAAGAGTAACATGAATGATTATGTAATGATTAACCATTGGAAGCTATACAGTCCATATGGCTTGAAATAAGATAGAAAAGAAAAGAAAAATATTGGCTACTAATTGGAAATTAATCATAGGGACACATGAGAGATATAACATTATTTGAAATAAAAATATTAACCCTGGTTATGAACTCAAACCAAGGAATAAAAATTGCATACAAAGCAGCAGCCCCCTCAGTGTGCCACTGAGCTGCCTTATTGATGAGTCAGGTTAAATGGGGATATAATGTGAAAAAACCTTATCATAATAAGATCCCACTGAGTATAAAAGAATTCGGGGGTGATTCAGAGATGCAACTGTGAAAAGATCGCAAATATACGCAACTAAGTTCAGATCTTAGCAGGTTACAGCCCACTGTTTAAATAGTCACTCCAATTGCAAACAGCGGCGGATCTTAAAGTTAGACCACCATTGAGCAACCCTAACTCTGCACTGTCATTTGAGATCTTAAGGGAAGTAGTTGCGGTTATTTGAGATCCTAAGTGTCTGGCCGCGCCCACTTTCCCTCATCTCCCTGCCTCCCCCCGCCCATTTCCATGCAAATCCTTCAGATCTTAAACTTCCGCAGCACTTAAGATCTTAAGTGCTTGCGATCGATTCACAGGTCCGCGCTTAGCGAATTTAAGATCCTAACCTCTACGTAGACGGCGTTGCACTATTACTACTCATGCGCATTGATGCAAATTTTCTAAGATCCTAAATATACGCACCGAAAAAATCGCATCTCTGAATCAGGCCCTTCATCCCCAATGAATCATATAAAGGGTGCTTAAAAGCACACTGAATGTGGAATACAGATAAATAGTTGAGAGTACACAGAGTATCTCAGGTTATATCCTTCTCAATGTGTTACAACAATCCAAATGTATTAAAAATACCAATTAATAGCAACCAACTTAATCTTAAAAGTAAAGAATATCCAAAATGATGTCTTAATTACAGTAATATGACAAAATACTGATATAATGAAAGTAATCCTGCTAGGGAAGAAAATTAGCATAATTTCGGACAGATCACAACCCAAAAAAACACGGTAATTAGAACTGACATCCTCAATACAATGAAAACAATTATTGCTATGAAGGGCAGTAGCTCTGTTCATATGCCACCTGCCCCCTATGTCAAAAACACAAGCTTTGGTGAATAGTCTTATAAATTACGAAACCAAAATGAATTGAGATACAACTGACTGTAGCTAGCCAAGAAGTTATTATAAATTAGGCAACCATATTCACATTGATACCGCATATGCAAAAACACTATGTCTGGCCCAGAGTTACAAAAACATCAGTACTAAAGACATAAGCTCCAGTAAACAGTCAGAAAACCCAGAATATAATAAACAAAAATAACATGTACAGATCACTGTAATCATTAATATAGTATATACAAAACATTGGGCCTGGCCAAGAATTACAAAAGCACCTGTACTGAAACATAAACTCTAGTAGACAATCAAAAAAAAGTCATATACGTCATTGATATAGAGGCCATTATAGTAATCACAAGGAATTATTATTATCATGGACACAAAGTACCAAAAATAATGGTCACTCATTACACTCAGTACTCAAAATTATAAAAATGGATAGAAATTAATTGCCTCATTAAGGCCAAAAGGGGATACAATATTTAATAGAAAAATCAATTTTAGTTCACATTGGAGCAAGCGAATATCAATGTCACCTCCACGAATATTAGATTCAATACGTTCCACAATGAAGGCTTTGAGGCCAGATGGATCAGAACTATGTTTCATTAGAAAATGACGTGCCACTGGAGAGAGGGATTTAAAATTATTCTTATCTCGCTGGCTATTACGAATAGATCCAATATGTTCAAAAAGACGAGTTTAAAATTTCCGTTTGGTTTTGCCTACGTATCGTAAAAGACACAGGTAAATCAATATATAAACATTGTATTTGGTTGGTCTCAAATCTATCGGTTAGCGTTACTGTTTTGTCCATATTGGGGCAGGCCTTGCAAGAATTGCATGGATACGATTTCTGAATGGAGAGTTTAGACATCCTTTTCGGTTGGATATGGCTAGAAACTACATGGTCTCTGATATTACGCGACCTGCGCCAACAGATCGGGATTTTATCACCCAATACCGATTTATATATTGAGTTGCTTGTGAGAACATGGCTGTATTTGTTCAAAATATGAACTATATCTGAGGATTGATCACAAAAGTCGCCTATAAAGCGAACTACCTTATTGGTAGCCTCTTTTGGTTTAGAAAATACAAGTTTCTCTCTAGGGGTAACTACCACTTGATTATAGGCCTTTCTTAAAAGACCTGGTTTGTACTCCCTAGTTAGCAAGCGCGTTTGTAGCTCTTTCGCCTTTGATTTTAAATCGGACAGGTTAGAACAATTCTGTCTTAGGCGCAGATATTTGCCCTTCGGAATGTTCATCTTGACAGCCGGAGGGAGAGAGCTGTCAAAGTGTACAGACTGTTGGTTGCAGTCGGTTTCCGATATGATTTGGTGACAATGTCTCCCTCAGAGGTTATTGAAATTGTCAAGTCCAAAAAATCCAGACTAGACAAACTTTTTTGGACAGTTAGTTTGATATTAAAATCATTACAATTTAAAAAATCCACAAAGGAAATTAAAGTAGCCTCATCCCCCTGCCATAGGAGCAGGATGTCGTCGATGTTGCGAACCCAGACGAGAATACTTGATTGGTACTTCTCGCTGGCCTCGCCAAAGACGACATCCTGCTCCCACTTGCCCATATGGTGTTTTCGGTTAAAGACCCATTGCCTGACACAATGGGTCGGCCAGGGGGTTGAGTTGAACATTTGTGAATCTTGGGCAGCAGATACAATATCGCTGCCCTAGGATGTTGTATAGACAAAAAATATAATCATCTTTAGAGATAATATTAGATTGTTTCGCATCTTCTATTAGTTTCACATAAGTTTTCAAAAAATCTGTGGTCGGATTAGACAAAAGGCGCCTGTAGCATGATTGTCTCTCGGCCTCCGCAATATACATCTCAGTAAGCCAGAGGACAATATTGCCCCCCTTATCCGAGGGCTTTAATACTACATCGGTCCAGTACTGTAATTCAAGAAGAGCATTATATTGTGATTTAGTCATATTCATGGAGGAATTCCGATTTGACAGATACAATGGGCCTGATCCAGAGCTACGGCCGCCGTCGCTAGTACGGCGGCCGTTGCTCTAATGCGCATGCGCCGGGCAGATGTTGCCCGACGTCACTATGGAAAGTAGTAGCGCCGTAGTAGCGCCGTAGGGACGCTGGAGGGGACGTCCTCCTGCGTCCCTACGCTCACGTTACTGCTGGTGGGCGGGGGGAGGTAAGTAAATAAGGGTGGGGGGGCGTGCTAAGAGGCCATACGCTCCTGTGTGAGCGTATGGCCCCTTCCTTACGCCGGGCGAAGCTAGGGTAGCCTTCAGCCGGCGAAAGGAAGGGGTCATACGCCCGCACAGGGGGAGTGTCGGGCCAGAGCACCG
>WWET01004579.1:9590-19826 GCA_011038615.1 Limnodynastes dumerilii | reverse complement strand
GGGGTAAGGAAGGGGCCATACGCCCGCACAGGGGGAGTGCCAGGGGGGAGTCAGCGATGTAACGCTGAGTGTTAGCACGCTCAGCGCTACATCGTAGATCTGGATCAGGCCCAATGAATCAAGATCTTTTGACACCAAATTATTAAAAGTAATTAATTCAGGGAATTTGCTTAGATCTGGTTGATTTTTTCCTGGGAGGCCGAGGAGACTTGGATTCATTTTCCAAGCTTTCTAGTATAGATATAGCATTTAGATCCTCACTGTCCAAGATAATTGGGACATCTGGAATCGATCCACTCACAGAAGTATGTATTTTATGCAATGCTAATTTCCTGAGAAATAGGTAGAGGTCCTTTTCCCAAGGAAAACGTTTAAAAGGGGTATCAGGGCAAAAATACAAACCTTTACTAAGGACAGAGATGTGGTCTTCATTTAGAATTTTTGCAGATAAATTGATAATCAATAGATTATCACTGGTATCGATAGCAGGAGTACCTGTTAGTATCGTCTGCGATTTCGACCTCCTCTCCGTCCTCGATTGAAATTTTGAAAATTGTTTGCACCTGCCCCTCCGGACCTTGTGATGATGGTGTTCTGAAGTTCGCCTCTGCCTAAAAAATTAGGAGTTAAACTGATAGACTGTTTAGAGTTAGCAATAGTGGATTGATTTTTTCTAGTGTCATCCTCATCTCCCGATTCAGCCTCAGAACTTGAGGGCGTATACCGAATAGTATTGTTTCTAGTTTGGTTTGTCTCTCGCCAGGTATAAACCCTGTGACTCGCAAAGTCCTCCTTGTCCCTTAAGAACTTGGGCTTTTTCTTATAACTAATGCTTTTCTCAAACAATTTCATTTCATTCTTAAATTTACTATATTGTAATTGGAATGGTTCTAATGGTTCAAAATTTTTCAACGCCTCTGAGGTCTTTTTAATTTCAGATTCAAGTTTAGTCAAAATTAATTTGTCATGCTTGATCAATACAGTTAAAAGCTCAGTAGAGCATTTGGGGAGAATGGATTCCCATTCATCCTGAAAGGATTGGGTAGCTAATTCATATGCAGGAAACACTAATGGTCTTAAACTTCTCAGTGTTATCTTATTACGGATATAGGAATTACTCATCGAGAGAGATAAGGATAATTTTAAATCTCTCTCTCCAGTGGCACGTCATTTTCTAATGAAACATAGTTCTGATCCATCTGGCCTCAAAGCCCTCATTGTGGAACGTATTGATTCTAATATTCATGGAGGTGACATTGATATTCGCTTGCTCCAATATGAACTAAAATAGATTTTGCTATGGAATAGTGTATCCCCTTTTGGCCTTAATGAGGCAATGAATTTCTATCCATTTTTATAATTTTGAGTACTGAGTGTAATGAGTGACAATTATTTTTGGTACTTTGTGTCCATGATAACAATAAATCCTAGTGATTACTATAATGGCCTCTATATCAATGAAGTATATGACTTTTTTTGATTGTCTACTAGAATTTATGTTTCAGTACAGGTGCTTTTGTAATTATTGGCCAGGCCCAATGTTTTGTATATACTATATTAATGATTACAGTGATCTGTACATGTTATTTTTGTTTATTATATTCTGGGTTTTTCTGACTGTTTACTGGAACTTATGGCTTTAGTATTGATGTTTTTGTAAACATAGTGTTTTTGCATATGCGGTATCAATGTGAATATGGTTGCCTAATTTATAATAACTTCTTGGCTAGCTACAGTCAGTTGTATCTTAATTTATTTTGGTTTCTTAATTTATAAGACTATTCACCAAAGCTTGTGTTTCTGACATAGAGGGCTGGTGGCATATGAATAGAGCTACCGCCCTTCATAGGAACGATTGTTTCCATCTCTGTAGTGAGGATGTGAGTTTTAATTACCATGGTTTTTTGGGTTGTGATCTGTCCGAAATTATGCTAATTTTCTTCCCTAGCAGGATTACTTTAACTATATCAGTATTTTGTCGTATTACTGTAGTTAAGACATCATTTTTGATATTCTTTACTTTTAAGATTAAGTTGGTTGCTAATAATTGGTATTCTTAATAAATTTGGATTGTTGTAACACTTTGAGAAGGATATAACCTGAGATACTCTGTGTACTCTCAACTATTTATCTGTATTCCACATTCAGTGTGCTTTTAAGCACGCTTTATATGATTTGTTGGGGATTAATTCTTTTATACTCAGTGGGATCTTATTATGATAAGGTTTTTTCGCATTATATTCCCATTTAACCTGACCCATCAATAAGGCAGCTCAGTGGCACACTGAGAGGACTGCTGCTTTGTATGCAATTTTTACTCCTTGTTTTGAGTTCGAATCCAGGGTTAATATTTTTATTTAAAATAATGTTATATCTCTCATGTGTCCCTATGATTTATTTCCAATTAGTAGCCATTATTTTTCTTTTCTTTTCTGTCTTATTTTAAGCCTGTATAGCTTCCAATAGTTAATCATTACATAATCATTCATGTTACTCTTTGCTCGTAATTGTTGTCTTTGTATATTCTTTATCAATACCTGATACTATGTTTCACGTTACTCTTATAGATGTTCTTATTTGAATTTTGTTTTTATGTAATTAATAAATATTTATTTTGTCGTTGGCACATATCACACAGGTGCTCAATTACCAGGAGGTACGTAAATGTGCCGCGTTTGAATGCGATTCGTTAAAGGGACTATTAAAGCACTCCCACTCACCTGATGTGTGTTGCAGTTCTTTGACAAAGCCTGAACCGGCGAAACACGTGTCGAATTGCGCTCCTTCTCCACGTGCACTGGAGGCGTGCTTTGATGAACGTCTGTGACCGCAGATACTGTTCGTTTTGACCCACTTATGCAGTAGATAGGTAAGGGACAGCATACTACCTCGGAAGAGGTGAAACGCAGGCCGTGAATCCGCTAGATTTTGTATCTTTAAGGGAAAGCTTTCTTATCCTTTAGCTAGCCGGGTCTAACAGTGGTGTCCATTTTTAAAGGGACATTATGCAATTTAACGTTTGCTGCATTCCTTATATTTTGTTCATGTTATATGTTTTTTGATATTTCGCCTATCTTTAATATTAACTTTTATTGTAGGACTCAATAAAATTTAAATCTTTTATTATATTTCTTAGTCTGCATGTGTCGGATTTGTAATTGATTATTAAGAGATTCATGTGCACCTTGAAACATTTTTTCTATTAGGAGGGATCATTATTCTCTTTTTTTGATCCAAGCTAAGTTTTTTCAATTTGGTAATTTGAAACTGTGGGTTTGCACTTTCCAGAAGCAGGGAGTCTTTGTCTCGGTTATTTTGACCAACCTGTGCATAGTATTTGTTTCTATTCCCCTAAGGGTTAAACCTTGAGAAAGAGCACAAGCGTGCTTGAAACTCGTCAGGATTACCCTGAGTAGGAGCCACCCACCATCTCCCACCTTGATCCCCCGCTCCCTCCCCCAAACCGGTAGAATGAGGAGATAGTGGTCAGCTTTGAGGACAGCGGGTTTTAAAGTGATTTAGTGTGGCTTTGGTGGGCAGGTCCCTCAATAAATAGAGGGGGAGGAAAGAGGATTCCACGTTGTTAGAATTTCATGGTCGGAAACTTTTTAACGGAATGTGTTTGTTTTAATAAAAGACTGTTCAGAAGAGCCCATGTACTTTTTTCTTCATATGGTCAGAGTATGTAAGCTTCTGAGGAACATAACCCCAAGAGGGGTAAATTGTGAGTAGCAAATCGCCTGTTTAATATTCACTGTTGCTAGATATTGCACAAGGAGAGGTGTGTTTTTTATTCACAAAAAGATTGGAACGAAGGACGGAGAAAATACACGCAGCCACATTAGGAGAATCTAGATGGAGGACGGTACAGCTTCCATACACAGGAGAGGGACGGAGACAGACTGGAGTTCATATAAGATTCCCTACAAGACACAAAAAGTGTAAGTGTAACTTACTGTGGAACTTTAATTTTCTTGTGGGGTGCTGCGCAAGGATTTCCCCTTCTTTGTGTGTTTCATGGTGAGAAAAAAAGAGGAAAAAAAACAAAAAAGAGAACCCCAGGTGTCAGAGAAAACTCAGCTGTGAAGGGGGAACCTTCTGCAATTTCCCCTTTAAAAACAAACAAGAAGCAAACACACGAAGTGTAATCACAGCAAGAAAAAGATTAGTATCTATAAATTCACTAAATTCAACTCAAGTGGCAACCAAGTGTAGATTTAGATGAAAGATTTTATTATACTAAAAAACACAAATAAATAAAAACAACAGACAATGTATTAGCTGAGTAAATGTGGATTTGGAAACATATGTATCCGTATTGATTAACAGCTGTGAGGCAATTGAAGTTAGTATCAACGCTTTCTGTATGATACAGTGTATCCCTGTTCACAGTATTTGTATCCAATGTTTTTTGGGAAGGTTAAGAGATGGCAATGTAACAATGTCACAAATTGAAGGGACACCAAACAGTCGCTTGAATAAACACCAATAACGTATGGCCCAGGGAATCTCCCTCAACTCCAACTCAGAATCACAATAAGTGGTGCTGCTGCTGCCCCAAAATGTACACAATCTCCTCTCAGAGGAAAAAATGAAGTCCACTATGTGGTAGTTACCCTCTTCTTTTGTTTGTCCGGACGGCAAATGGCCGCACTTCAGCTGGGCTTTGCGTGCTCAGATCCAAGAAGTGCCCAGGTGCTTGCGGGTAACAACCTTTCAGTCCGCTGGAGGGCTGGTAAGGAAGGAGCAACCGTGGAGTTACAGTGCCCAGGTGCTTGCGGATAAATGGCTTTCAATCCGCTAAAGGGCTAATGAGGAGGGAGCAGCCGTGGAATCGCGATGACGGTGCCTTGGTAATGTGCAGCAACAGACGCCGTCTCTTTAAAGTGCAAGTGCCTCGTATAGCTTCACAGATACTCAGTATAAAATTACGTGCTTACGCGTTTCGTCCCGCTCTCGGGACTTTTTCAAAGCATTATGGGTGCTTCTAGTTTCTGGATCTTTAAGTACTCGTTCCCCATGTGTTGGTAATTTGAAATAAAGATGATTAGTACATTTTAATTTATTATTACGACATAACGGATACTCAGATACCTAGAAGAAAAACTTCTCATTGTCATAAATATATTTTACAAGTATTTTGAAAGTATTTTAAAAAATATTTTTCTTAAATATACAAAAGGTGTATAAAAACATATTTTTTCAATTTATTTAAACAAATCATACTACACTTGGTTGCCTGTTTAATATAATGAACACGTTAGAAAAGAAGAAGAACATTTTTGGTTAAACAATAAACTTCATATGTTTTAGTTCAAACAATAAACTTCATATGAGGATAACACAAAACCACAATTAGTGTGGGTGGATAGGTATAATATATTTACAAAAGGTATATGTACGTTCTTAATTACTCAAATCGTCAACATTATAAACCCGAATACAAGGTAGAATTCCGTCTATTAACAATAGATCAATAGACCCTTTTAAATACTCACAGTAACAATTCAAATAACTGACAATTAGTTCATGAAGAAATTTGTTTATATTTTTTCTAATATTTCCAATACAGATCTGACATTTTACATATATTAAAAATAATCAAAAATAATTTCTAATCCCTATTTATTTTTAATTTTATTTTATTTTATTACATTCTTCCATGTATTTTTATTATTATTATGCCCCTAGATAATAATAGTTTTTTAGTATTGTTTAAATTGTGTATGAACATTATATTGATTTAGTAGCATCTGTCATCTGTAACTGTCATATATGTGATCCAACATTCGAATCCATGATTATTTATACGCTTATATTCACTATGTGCTTACGATCTCTATTTTCAATGGATTCATGGGATTGGCTTTTATGTATATAGGATAAATGAGGTAACTGTATTCATTAGATGTGTATGTATGTAGGAGATATAGAAATAATTTCCTTCTCATACCTACACACCTCTATAATATCCCTATTATTATCTAGGGGCATAATAATAATAAAAATACATGGAAGAATGTAATAAAATAAAATAAAATTAAAAATAAATAGGGATTAGAAATTATTTTTGATTATTTTTAATATATGTAAAATGTCAGATCTGTATTGGAAATATTAGAAAAAATATAAACAAATTTCTTCATGAACTAATTGTCAGTTATTTGAATTGTTACTGTGAGTATTTAAAAGGGTCTATTGATCTATTGTTAATAGACGGAATTCTACCTTGTATTCGGGTTTATAATGTTGACGATTTGAGTAATTAAGAACGTACATATACCTTTTGTAAATATATTATACCTATCCACCCACACTAATTGTGGTTTTGTGTTATCCTCATATGAAGTTTATTGTTTGAACTAAAACATATGAAGTTTATTGTTTAACCAAAAATGTTCTTCTTCTTTTCTAACGTGTTCATTATATTAAACAGGCAACCAAGTGTAGTATGATTTGTTTAAATAAATTGAAAAAATATGTTTTTATACACCTTTTGTATATTTAAGAAAAATATTTTTTAAAATACTTTCAAAATACTTGTAAAATATATTTATGACAATGAGAAGTTTTTCTTCTAGGTATCTGAGTATCCGTTATGTCGTAATAATAAATTAAAATGTACTAATCATCTTTATTTCAAATTACCAACACATGGGGAACGAGTACTTAAAGATCCAGAAACTAGAAGCACCCATAATGCTTTGAAAAAGTCCCGAGAGCGGGATGAAACGCGTAAGCTCATGAATTTATACTGAGTATCTGTGAAGCTATACGAGGCACTTGCACTTTAAAGAGACGGCGTCTGTTGCTGCACATTACCAAGGCACCGTCATCGCGATTCCACGGCTGCTCCCTCCCCACTAGCCCTCCAGCGGATTGAAAGCCATTTATCCGCAAGTACCTGGGCATTGTAACTCCACGGCTGCTCCCTCCTCACTAAACCTCCAGCGGACTGAAAGTTCGTTACCCGCAAGCACCTGGGCACTGCTTGGATTTGAGCACGCAAAGCCCAGCTGAAGTGCGGCCATTTGCCGTCCGGACAAACAGAAGAGGGTAATTACCACATAGTGGACTTCATTTTTTTTTCCTCTGAGAGGAGATTGTGTACATTTTGGGGCAGCAGCAGCACCACTTATTGTGATTCTGAGTTGGAGTTGAGGGAGATTCCCTGGGCCATACGTTATTGGTGTTTATTCAAGCGACTGTTTGGTGTCCCTTCAATTTGTGACATTGTTACATTGCCATCTCTTAACCTTCCCAAAAAACATTGGATACAAATACTGTGCACAGGGATACACTGTATCATACAGAAAGCATTGATACTAACTTCAATTGCCTCACAGCTGTTAATCAATACGGATACATATGTTTCCAAATCCACATTTACTCAGCTAATATATTGTCTGTTGTTTTTATTTATTTGTGTTTTTTAGTATAATAAAATCTTTCATCTAAATCTACACTTGGTTGCCACTTGAGTTGAATTTAGTGAATTTATAGAGAAAGAAAGAGGGGCAGACTCTAAGGAAAGAGGGAGTGAAAGAAATCACTCTAAGCCTGAAAAGCAAGACACAGAAAATGTGAGTAGGATTGAATGTGCCTTTTAAACTTACCTGTGAAACACTGCACAAGGACTTTCCTTTCTTTTTGGTATATGCTGAGAGAGAAAGAGGTTGCAACTCAAAGGAGGAAGCAAGGGAAAAGAAATCGTTATAACACTAAGAAACAAGATAGATAAGATGTGAGTAGGCATTTTTTTGTAAAGTGGTACTCACCTGTTTTAAAACGCTATCACATAAGTTTTGTTCTTTTCCATTGTTCCTGGAGGATTAAAGATTTTGGAGGACGAGTGAGGAGCACAAAGAGAGACAAAGGACTGGGAGTCGTGGAGTCTTCACCGGGAACATCTTTTAGACATTGGGAATTTTGGGGAATTGAAGGGAAGGTACAGTGTGATTCAGCACAGACTCTAATACCCCACTGTATATTTGTCATTTGTAACTTGGTTGTCTGGTGTCCCTTTGAACAGGGAATATGGTCATCACTAGGTTGGAGGTATAGGTGGTATATACCTCAAGAGGTATTGGGGATCGCAGCTGAGGAGTAGTGCAGCTCACTAAAAATAATCATTGTTACAGTTTCTTGGGGTAGTTCAGTAGCTGCAGTAGTTCTCCCGGATGCCAAGCTTTTGTAGTCTCTGGTCTCTGGCCCATGACATGCCCGTGACTGTTTGTCAGTGTTATGCCATGTAACCAGTTCCTGCAGCAATGGCATGTCAAGGCCCAGGATTAGCGAATAAGGAGGTTGGGAGGTCACTGCAGCCACCACCTTTAATGGCTGGCCTTGTACAGTCAGGGGTAAGTACACATGTGGGCACTCCTCAACATCGCCATTGACACATATAACTTTGACAGGAGGCAAGACCTTTCCGGCACCTGGAGGAACCAGGTTGGCCGCTACCATGGTGAGCTCACTACTAATATCCACCAGTGCCCAGATCTCTCGGCCCTCCAACTGTACCCTCATCCTGAACAGGGTGAACTCCGCCTGGGATACACCCGCAGCCACCATGCTGACCATCGGTCGAGCTGCTTTTCCCGCACTGCAATCCATCGGCTGTCCCTGTTTTGGGAAGTCCCGCCGCACATGACTAGGTTCACCGTACTCAAAGCACACTGTGGGAGGTGAGGCCTTTGGCTTTATGACTGGGACCTGAGTTTGTGGCTTTGGTACCGGTACAAATCCTGTTCTGGCTTTACACATTTTCCCCAGGGTCAGGTGCCGCTGAATAACCACTGCCAGCTCCTCTGGATGGCCCACGGCTGCACTGAGCGGTGCAGTCCAACACCTGCATAACCTGGTCCAGTGCAACTCTCTCCACAATTTGCACTTCCAAGTTTTTACTCGGGTGCAACCAAGCATTGGCCAGCCGGGCAAGTTTGGCCAGCTGAATCCTAGGAGGCTCAGAACCTACCAGCCACCAGTCATGGAATTCTTGGGCTTTGCTGGGGCCCATCACTCCAATCCGGTCGAGTTTAGCTTTCTTAAGGTCAGGGCAGGAACGTGACTAGGCCAGAGACATATCCACATAGCCTCTCTGTGCCTCCCCTGTCAAACAAGGAGCCAGCTTGTCAGACGGTTCCTCTTCAGGCCATTCCAATTACGTAGCCATGCGCTCAAATATGCAGAGGAATGCCTCAATGTCATTAGCTGAAGTGAGCATAGGCAGCCTCTCCCGCTACTGCCCACCTTTCCTCAGCTCTTTAAGCTCTTCATACATCATCTGGACCTGAGCTTGTTGTCCGGCAGCCACTTCAGATATCATCTGGATCTGAGCTTTTTGGCTCTGTAATTGGGTTTGCTGTCCGCCAGCCACTTCAGATATCATCTGGACCTGACGTTGTTGGCCCTGTAATTGGGTTTGCTGTCCGGCAGCCACTTCAGATAACCTTCTCAGTATTTCCTCCATATTGCCCTGTACTTCCCCTTTAAGGGTAAACTTAGGAGGCTTAATATAATTTGCCAGCCTCACCAGACAGTGGTACCTGACACCTGTCTGCTCTACTGGCCACTTTTAACACAAGACTGCAAACAATCTGCTAATGACATAGTGGCCCTTTAAGGCTGCTTCTCACACATCTCTCATTAACTCCAAGTTGCCCTGTCCTCCACCACAGGCACAAACAAAACTGGGTTAAGCAGTTTATTAAGCATACCACCTTTCTGGTTTCCAGGCCAGCTGCACAACGTATACTTTAAACACAATTTGTCAGTTTTTAAACACAGATACTGTAGCTGTCTTACCCAGGGTTTTCTGCAGTGTATAGTTTCCAGCTGAGATGGGCCCCACGTTGGGTGCCAAATGTGATAAGGAAGCACATCACATGGAGGAAATGAAGTAAAGTTCTTTTATTTTGTAGCAGACAGACAGCATAGCAGGTAAACCACATCTGCAACAGCAAGTTGGTTACAGCAGTGCAGAATGTAAGTGTCACAGCATAATCCACAGATTCTTCAGGTGCTCCAGTGGTCCCTATCATACCCCAACCCTTGGGCAGCTCTTTTGCCGTCAAGAGTTTTGACCCGCTGTCTTTGAAACACTTACATCAGGAGAGCACATGTGCTGTTGATTAGCCCAACCCTAATAACACCAGTTTCCCTGCTGCTGCTCTAAAACCTGGTCAGGATCCTCCACATTACTTTCATGTGGAGATATGCTGTCTCTGTCACTAT
>WWET01004578.1:95036-110170 GCA_011038615.1 Limnodynastes dumerilii | reverse complement strand
CTCCTCACCATGTTACTTATTAACCCCCCCACTCTCTCACTGTGTGTCTCTCTGATTCCCACTCTCTTCCCTCTTGTTTCTCTCTAAACCCCACTCTCTCTCCCCCTTTGTCTCTTCAGCCCCCCTCCATATCTCTCCCAACTCTAACCCTCTCCCCCATTTCTACTTCACGTTCTTTTTCTCCTGTGTCATCCCCTCCTTGTGGCTCCATGGTGCAGATTTGTAGCAGGATGGACTCACTCTCTCTCTGCATTCTTCAGCTGCTGTGAACAGCATAATACTGATGTGAAGGTGACATACTATGTGACACAGCACTATCAATCTTCTCATAGTGTGAGTGTAGAATGTAGACATCAGTTGTCAGATGTCCATAGGTGGACATATAGCCTGATCTACCTCTACAAAACATTATTAGCAGCGGCTGGTCAAGCAATTTGAGGTGTGTCAGGGCTGTATGGAGGGTAGTGGGCTCCCCTTGTGTGTGTGTGGGGGGGGGCCATGATAGATCTGCCATGTTTGCATCCAAATAATGAAAAGCTTTATTTTAAATGACCAATTTAGAGTTTAGGTAGAAGACTCCATCAGATTAAGTAGCGCTTTACAATTTTACCAAACATTATAACAGATGGGGTGGGTAAGAGAGTCAGAAAAGTAGAAAAGAGTACACTTTTTCTTCATTTGTGGGATGGAATGAAGACATGGTATTAGAGTGTGGAGGAAAGGGGTTGAGTAGTATGTTAATTTTGAAGAGGAGGAGGATAACAATTCCTGTCCGATCTTATCAATCTTACCCTATACTAATCACATTGGACCTGATTCATAGTTAAGTCCGCAAGGGGACTTACACAAAATAGTTTGCGACAGTCCCCTTGCTGGTAACATCTGTGCGTGTGCCAGATGTTACGCAGCAGATCTCCATAAGGACGGAACTCTGTTATGTTCTCACTGAATTCCATGTGACGGGGCAGAGTTTGCATTCCACATGGCAAAACCCCACACCGGAGGCGGGGCTTACCATGCTAATTAGGCAAACTGGGCAGCATTAGGATCTGCAATTGTTCAGACACAGATCTGTGCCGTAAACTTTAGGTAGGGGGTATGGACACATAAGTACATCTATTAAGCATTGCTTTTGTGTCATTTGGGCCAGTGTCCCAGATAAGAAATTGCAGATTGTAGTTAATATTGGAATAAGCACAGAAGAAAGACATCAAATGAGGGTACAGGATCAAGAGGACAGGTATTAAAAATAAAAAAGAGCAGACACTTCCTCTTCATTTGTGGGTTGAAATGAAGACATTGGGCCTGATCCAGAGCAACGATCGCAAGCGAGCGTACGACGAGCGTATGCGAAAATTCGGCCAAAAATTCGCAACGCGCATGCCCAGTATGACAGCTTCCGGTCGCCCGAGCGTCATGAGCGAATAGCGGGCGTATTGTTAGCGTATTTTTCGCTCGTGGGGCGTACTTTCTTTACGATGGTCGGCTGGGCGCCCGTTTTACTACAGGGAGGCGGGGATAGCCATTTAAATTGTACAGTATGGGCGTGCTAAGCCCGTACGATCAGCGTATTTTCTGCGAATTTTCGTACGGCCGATGGTCGTACCCAGTGTAGGGTATAGCCGCCGTAAGCAGGGACTTTACTATGGGAGTGTTAGGGGCGTGTATGTTGATACGCCCGAGCGAACGTTCGCATTCGCCCGTCGTGCGAATTTTCGTAGCGCTGGATCAGGCCCATTGTATCAGAGAGCTGTATTCACACCTAGATCCAGCTTCTTAGGTGCGTAGATTTAAGAAATTACCTACAATGCATGCGTAGAAGGTCATTTACGCAATCTATCTACCAGCTAGGTACGCATATTGTCTCCATGCAGTCTTTAAAAATGGGGGGCCGGATGGGGGCTGGACGGATGAAGTAAGGTGCTGATCTGTCCGCACCTAACTCACTCGTAGGTGTGAATACGAATTACCGGTAGTATGTACCCCCAGTGGGGCCTCTCGGATCAGAGATCTATATTGCCATGATCATATACACAGTAGTAAAGATGTCACAGTACAGAACATCAACAAAAATGAGTAAAAAAACAGACAATAAATGAATAAAAATAAATGATGATAATAGTGTGTAGCCTCCATTTACATGTGGAAATAATTCTGTAACAACATCAATAGTGCTCATAAAAGCAAATATAATGCAACACTACAGTTTAATTCCACATAATATCACAAAAATTCTTATACATCCATATGTTATAAATAGCATATATGTTATAAATACAAATCTTCCAACATAAACCATTCCATTACGGTCGGCACAAAATGCTCTGCTTCTCATTTTCCAGCTGTCAGTAACTATGGTAACCAACTGTTTTGAAGTGAAAATCACTTAGTTAATTAATTAAAACCAGGTGAGTGACAGTTAGACGCTCAGGAACGGAGTATTTTGTGCCAAATGAAAGGGGTCATGTTTGGAAGGTCTGTATATAAGGAACAATGAGTCAGATCTAAATCAACAATGCGATTGAACCCCAAAACAAAAGATTCAGAGAAATCCATTAGCACAGAGATGCTTTATCCAGACCTCCATGTGTTTGCTTTGTAAACACTTCCACAAACTGACAACAGCCAGGAACTAATTTACACAGAAGTAAGGAAGTCAGGATGGGAACACAGAGATAGGGAATGAATATACTGTAAGTGAGTATAAGGGAATGAACTGGACACTCACTCAAACTGAAACTTATTGCAGATTCTCCCACGCCTCTGGGCATGTGCAGTGTAGAAAAGCATATACAATCTGTCTGAAATGCATTTGAGCTTAAAGCTACTAATCCACTTAAAAATAAATCATGTGGTAGTCTCTCTGGACTGAATCCAGACTTCTTATCACTAGGATCAGAAAATACCTGAATTTAGCAATTACACCAAACCCTTCAACATGATTTATTCCACCAGGTACAAATAACTCCGCTCCTGAGCTTCCAACTGTCACTCACCTGGTTTTATCAAGTTAACTTATGTTTGGAAAACGTTGTTCTCTTAGCCACAGGTGGTTACCATAGTAACTGACATTTGGAAGCTCAGGAACAGAGTGGAATCGGAGGATCTGTCACACACGAATGGAAGAGTGGCCTCCTCTTGCCCATTCAGAAGTCTGGATCCAGTAGGGATCCGGAATCGGATCCCTGCTGCCAGAAGTCTGTTCCTCTGTTACTGTATCATAGTTGCCATGGAAATTCATCATACTGTGCAACAGGGCCTGATTAAGAGTTATGGCTGCCCTAGGCATTTTAACACTTTTATTATGCTACAATTAATTATTTCAAACATTCAAGCTTCACTCCTTCTCACCAAGAATATTGTGGTGGCACCCCCTAAAGTCAATGTGCCATAGGCTGCAGCATAGTCAGCCTAATGGTTAATCAGGCACTAAGACTTATACAGTATTGGGACATCAACACAATTATCATATTTTGGGCTCTATACACCACCACAATGGATTTTAAATTAAACAAACAAGATGTGCTTTAACTGCAGTATTTACATGCAAATCAGGTTAACGGTGTAGGAATTACATCGGTTTCTATATGTGCCTCCCACTTTTTAAGGGACCAAAAGTAATGGGACAAACTAAATAATCCTAAATCAAACTTTCACTTTTTAATACTTTGTTGCAAATCTTTTGCAGTCATTTACAGCCTAAAGTCTGGAACGCATAGACATCACCAGACTTTGGGTTTCATCCCTGGTGATGCTCTGCCAGGTCTCTACTGCAAATGTCTTCAGTTCCTGCTTGTTCTTGGGACATTTTCCCTTCAGTTTTGCCTTCATCAAGTGAAATGCATGCTCAATCGGATTCAGGTCAGGTGATTGACTTGGCCATTGCATAACATTCCACTTTTTAGCCTAAAAAAACTTTTTGGTTGCTTTTGCAGTATGCTTCGGGTCATTGTCCATCTGCACTGTGAAGCGTCGTCCAATGAGTTTTGAAGCATTTGACTGAATATGAGCAGATAATATTGCCCGAAACACTTCAGAATTCATCCTGCTGCTTTTGTCAGCAGTCACATCATCAATAAATACAAGAGAACCAGTTCCATTGGCAGCCATACATGCCCACGCCATGACACTACCACCACCATGCTTCACTGATGAGGTGGTATGTTTTGGATCATGAGCAGTTCCTTTCCTTCTCCATACTCTTCTCTTCCCGTCACTCTGGCAAGTTGATCTTTTTCTCATCTGTCC
Source organism: Limnodynastes dumerilii (assembly GCA_011038615.1). NCBI lineage: Eukaryota > Metazoa > Chordata > Amphibia > Anura > Limnodynastidae > Limnodynastes > Limnodynastes dumerilii. The sequence goes on along the minus strand of WWET01004578.1, from coordinate 105,922 downwards.
ATAGCATGTTGTTCCAGAACTGTAATGGCTTTTTTAGATGTTGTTTGGCAAACTCTAATCTGGTCTTCCTGTTTTTGTGGCTTACCAATGGTTTACATCTTGTGGTGAACTCTCTATATTCACTCTTGCGAAGTCTTCTCTTGATTGTTGACTTTGACACATATAAACCTACCTCCTGGAGAGTGTTCTTGATCAACTGTTGTGAAGGGGTTTTTCTTCACCAGGGAAGAATTCTTCTGTCATCCACCACAGTTGTTTTCCGTGGTCTTCCGGGTCTTTTGGTGTTGCTGAACACTCCGGTGCGTTCTTTATTTTTAAGAATGTTCCAAACAGTTGATTTGGCCACACCTAATGTTTTTGCTATCTCTCTGATGGGTTTCTTTAGATTTTTCAGCCTAATGATGGCTTGCTTCACTGATAGTGAGAGCTCTTTGGAACTCATATTGAGAGTCGACAGCAACAGATTCCAAATCACACCTAGAATCAACTCCAGACCCTTTTACCGGCTTAATTGATGATGAAATAACAAGGAAATAGCCCACACCTGTCCATGAAATAGCTTTTGAGTTGATCTTTTGGTCCCTTCAAAAGTGGGAGGCACATATAGAAACCGTTGTCATTCCTACACCGTTCACCTGATTTGGATGTAAATACCCTCAAATTAAAGCAGAAAGTCTGCAGTTAAATCACATCTTGTTTGTTTCATTTCAAATCCATTGTGGTTGTGCATAGAGCCCAAAATATGATAATTGTGTCGAAAGGAGAGAGGGGATCTAAAACACATGCTTATTACGTTTTTCAAAAGAGTAGACTGATCATGAATGCTCTGAGTGTGTGACCAGCTTTGGTCAATAATACCTAGTGTATTGTTAAGTTAAATTACCTTGAATATTGGAGTACTATTGAAACATCTGACACTGTTGATGATAATTTCAGCTCATGTTTCCTTCCACAGCTTTCTCTTTTTCCCCTGTTAAATGCTGCACCAAGCTGGGAGAAACCATTTCAAAAAGTCTTATTAAGTCTGTGAAACGTTATGAAATTCAGAAACGCGAGGGGGTTTGTCACCTGCAAGCCTTCGTGTAAGTATAAGTACAAAATCATTGTCAACTTTCATTTACACTTCACTTAAAATCACCTGCACCAAATCCAAACCCAGAGTGAAGAGCCAATTGTTTACCATTTCTATTACTATATTTATTACCATATCAAGTACCATATTTATTACCATATCTAATATCAAGGTAAGACATTTCATAGACAACTGACAATTTTGGGTCATGACGGGCACTCCTTTATTTGTTAATATTTGGCATGAAAGATCTGACCATTGGCCTTATCCTCTTACAAGGGCTGCAGGTACTGAGGAGATATCGGCGGCGGCGGGATCTCCGAATGTGAATGGGTGAAGTATGCCGATCAGCATACTCAACCATTGTTTAAAAAAAAGTAGAAAATGGTAAGTATTCGAAAGTGGGACATCCGAAAATGAACTTTCGGATGTCCCATTTTCGCAAATCAGGCTTTCTTGCTGGAGAATGCAACTGGGCCTTGGGGCGGGGGGAGTGTAAGTTTCCAGATTTTACTACATTTAGCCCTGTGCATGGGTCATGCACTCTCTGCTACAATGGCGGCCTTAATGACCTCAGACGCCCGTAGGTCTGGATCTAGCCCATAATACTCAACTGTCACCATAACAACCAGCAAGGTTACATGCCTTATACAGGATTATTATTTTTATTTATTATCATCATTGATTTATTTTATTATGATGTTCCTTATGACTCATGTTTGTGTGTTGTACTTTACAGTTTATACACACAAAATCGTGTTCTGTGTATAAGTCCCTATAATAAACGAGTTAAAGCATGGATTGGGAAACAAGTCAAGAAGGAGAATGGCAAAAAGCAAACTGAGAAGAAAAGACCTGGCAAAAGAAAGAGAAATCGTGCAAAAAACAAGAAAAAGAAGAAACCAAAGAATAAAAGGCTTCATATGATTTAAGTTTTCCGTTCTAGGCCTGAAGTTGCGGGTCTTTTGCTTTTTTATGCTTTAATTCTGAATTCTCCACCCTAAACAGGGATATTGTCATTTAGAGACCTGTATATTTAGAAATGCTTTGTGAAAATACATCTGTGACCAGGAAACATACACATCATGTGCACAATTCCAGCGACATATTTGTTTCTAGCAAACTCAAAAGAAGAGTTTAGAAAAGAAAAGAGAGTTTAGAAAAGAGGTTTTTTTTTAAACTGATCCACACAAACTTTAACAAAACTAGCAAATGTAAGAATGCAATAGTTTGGCCCCATTAGATTAAACTGACTCAAAAAGAAATAAAATATAGAATAAATTTCTTATTTTTTTTTTATTATGCGAAAAAGATCACTACAAATATCCAATTAATATATTTGTTCATATTTGTGCATTTAAGGAAAGCTGAAAATCAGATGGCGGATTGTGGGAGGTACTAAGATGGTGTCACTAATGTCCAATGTCTGTACAATATAGTAAAGCTTCTACTATTCATTACATGGAGATGGGAGGGGGGGGGGGTTATATAAGGTACAGCCAAAGTTCAGCCACACATAATAAAGATAAGATAAAGTCAGCTTATTTACAAATCTCACAGTACAACTAAACCTGAAATTGACATCTTCGTATATTAATCATGGAGTAACAATTGCAATGTTCAGTCTTGTCCTGACTTTGTACTGAAGGTTTTTAGTTTTTTTTAAAATATAATTTACTTATCCCCAGGCAGGTAGACAATCAATTGTCAATTCTCCTTGTCTCAGATAGACTGAGAGTGCCCGGAAGAGTGATAGGTCGCTGTAGAAGCAGAATGACATGGTCCATATTCTAGATCCTCTACTGTCTATCTGACATAAGTGTCATGGCGATGACTAGACTGGGCATATTGATGGATAAAAGAAAGAGGGGTCAACTACATTGCGTCACATTGACCCAGTGCAATATACTGCCATTGGGGGCAGTTCCAGTGCATAACAAAACACTGCATATACGTATCTTGTATATTAAAAGTTTTTTAAAATACGTTCAATATGCCATAAGTTTATTCATAATTTTTTTCAGTATTGTCTTCTATTGAGCTGGGTTGAAGTTATGGGTTTTCCCTAATGACAGCGTTTATAAATACATGTCCGTTGCCTTTTGTTAAACTCTTTGGACTAGATCCAGATTCTGACAAGTGGGCATTTCCTGAGTGGTAGCAAAATGTCCACTTTCATGATTTGCACATGCACACTCATATAAGTATCGCAATTGGTACGAAAATCCAGACATCCAACCTAAGACACTTAACAGCGGGAAAGTGGGAGGAGTTAAGGATTTCAATGTACTTTATTGGTGGGAATTTGTAGAACGACCAATCAAGACTTTAAGGGCCTCGTTTATTGGCAGCGATTATGAATTTTGCGCAATGGCATTAACCCTTGCCATGCTGTCGCTTATAGTATTATAATGCACAGCATGGCCAGAAACACATCCAAGCTGTGCCTTATAGTACTATATGCGCCTGCATGATAAGGGTTAATAGCATGCTGTGACTGACATTTTTAATATGAAAAACACATGTCAAAGATGTTGACATGTTTTTCAGCTAAAGTGTGTGTCGCTTTCAATGAAAGTTAGTAAAACCGCCTTTAGTTTATAGGAAGATGCCTATGTGTTTCATAGTAAAAATGGGGGGGACGATTTGGCAGCGATGTCTGGCGTGTCGATTTTGCTAAAGGCTAAAGTCCCAAGACTTTGCCTTTAGTGAATGCGGCAATGGCATAATTGCAGGCAAAGTCCCGGGACTTTAGCAAAATCGACTTTAGTAAATGAGGCCCTAAGCCCTAAGTGTGAACGTATCAGAAGTTTTAAAGTAAGGTCCTGCCGTTGGATGTCAGTGCATTATGGGAGTGGTTTCCCAAGAGCTCGCACAGTTGCTGATTACAGTGGGGATCTTAGCAACCGTTCCTTTGTACCAACATGGAACTGCTTGCAATATACTCATGTTCACATGTATGGGATTTGGATTCTCTCATATAAAGAGAAGAAAGAAAATTCCTTAATTGTTTTTATGGCACCTCCCTCATTTCTCAGTGTTATTAGGATTTTAATATGCAGACTGTCTCCACTGATTATCAATAGTATCTAACATATACTTCCATTTAGTGAACTTTAACCGGAGATAATAAACTTTATTACCTGCCACAAAATATTTGTGCAAATTTGTCACAGTTTAAATATTATGTAGATTACTCAGGACCTATTGGACCGGATCCAGAGTTAATAAAGACACTTTACAGTTGATATGTAAAATAATCTTTGTCCATTCCATGCCACAGATTTTGATGGTAAAATGTGTTTACTGATATTATCCATTGCATGAGTGTGTCTTTGTGTGTCTAAATGTATGTCTGAGTGTGTATATGTAGAAGTGTATGTGTTTAAGTGAATGTGTTAGTGTGTGTAAGTGCATGTCCCCTCCTTGGAATGCTATCGGTGGTACCAACAATGATATATTATTAATTTGCTTTTAACACTACTTATGCACGCAAAGTCCTAAAGTGGGGTCTATCTTATAACATCTATCTTATGGAACTAAGGACCGTTCTAAGTTTCATACAATAGAATATATGAACAATGGGGCGGTTCTTCCACTCCACCCGCCAAGGGGGGCTAAGGGATAAGAACTAAATTTTAAAGTAAGGGTTGGGCTTCCTACTTACACGCGGGTCAGCGGTCATATGGACCAATGATCTGCATGTCTGTGTTAAGGCTGCCTTATTCCATAAAGTCTGCATGAAAGAGGGGAGTGACAGGGGAAATTCACTCCCCTCTTCCATGCGGATTTTAAGACCGCCGCATGTACAGAAAACGTGCGGGAGTCTGGATCCGGTCCATCGGGCCTGATCCAGAACTACGCCCATGGGCATATTTACGCCTGCCGTAAGTGTAACTTCGGCTCTGATTACGTTCTGCGCATGCACCCAGCAGATGTTTCCTGTCATAACTTATGGCGGCCATAATTAAAAATGGGTTGCCCATAAGATTTACATAATTACGGCTGAATGGGCGTGCCTATATTACGATAGCCGTAAATACGCACCAGTTACGGAATGTAGGCGGGGGGGAGGCATTTAAATCGTACAGTATGGGCTGGGTTACGTTGTTACGACCATTGCGTAGTTACATCCGGCAGTAGTTGCGATTACAAAAGTTAGGGTAGGGTTCAGCAGGCGTAAGGCAGTGTAATTACCAGGCGTAAGGCAGTGTAATTATGGGTGACAGGTGGGAGTGCCCGGGGGTGTGCATAGTATTTACGCTTACGTAAATGCGATCAGCGCTAGTTCATAACACAGACGTAGGTCTGGATCTGGCCTATTGACACTAAAAGACCGGATGGAGGATGTTTAGATATTAAATAGAATATTGGTGGACCGGTATTCCGTATGTACAGAGGTATGGAAGTTTGCACACAAGAGGGAAGTTCATTTCCCTCTCATGTGTGGACTTTGGATGACATATGTGTCCATAAACCTACCTTAACTTATCCCTACGGATCTGCGTTCTGTCCACATGCAGAATACCTACTGCCGTCCACAATGCCTCTTTAGCATGCCTATCCCTGCCCCCTTGCGGGGTTAATACATGTGGTAAGCATGGCACGCTCTGACTTATGCTAGTGGCTGGCGTGAGTCACCTAACATTAGTCATTCTGAATTAGGCCCAGTGTCTGCAATGGAACCAAATGTGTGATTTTAAATCCATTAATTAATTAGAAAAAACAAACCAACAAACATCATATTATGTAAAGTAGCAACAGATCCAGGGTTTAGGAGTAAGCACAGAAATTACAGAAAATAGTACACTTTGGTCTCACAATGTTAAATTGCAGAGGTGGAAAATGTAAAATGTGCAAACACAATTAGAGTTGAGAGATGACATTTCGTAGCCCAAATCTAAATGACTGTTAAAAGTGCAAGTTGTCATTTCGCAATGCAACCAACATGGTTTTGCTATACATTTCCACCAACACAGGCTAATGTTTTCTAAATAAATATGTAATATTGGCACGCAATACTTGTTACATTGGTTCACTTGGGATATTTGCTTCCGGTGTGATTATTGAAACACCCAATTGTACCAGAAAATTGTCTCTTAGCATTTTACTTCCTCTACAGGTGTTTTTAGACAGAGCTGGTATAACCTGTTTCTTATAAGACCTACAGTACACAGAAGGCTGAGATACTTTGTATTTAGATGAACAATTTGCATTAAATTACACCAATAAATGAATAACCAATCTTCCTTGTAGTGAATAAAAGCAAATGTTGCTCTGTTTTCCATATTATTTAGGTGGCTTTTCAAAGGGCAATTTACTTGTTTTTGGATTTTGTACTCCACTCAGACATCTTCCTTTTTCTTATGAGTGATACCTGTTATTTTAGCTGTGTAATCAGGAAGCTAGGTCTGGGGGGAAGCACATTCCTTTTCAGAAACCTTGAGTGAAATGGTTATCAGTCTCACTTGTCAGCCCTGTCTGCCGTTGTTCAGACTTACATGACACAGTAGCCGATTTATATTTTGTAGCCTCGGGATAAGACAATACTTCAAAGTTAGACTCATTCTTCATTAACAATGTACATTCAGTAACATTTATTATAATTGTATGACAGGCTGACCGTGAAGGAAAACAAAAATAGTGTTCTCCATCACAGATATATAGACAACCTTTCTCTCATCTGGGTACAGATTTACTAAGTTTTGGGAAAGGAAAAGTGGAGATATTGTCCATGGCAGCCAATCAGATTCTAGCTGATATTTTCTACTAAGTAATAGGAAAGAGAGAGCTAGTATCGGATTGGTTGCTATGGGCAACATCTCCACTTTTCCTTTCCCGCAACTTGGTAAATCTGGCCAATGGAATGTTTCGGAAGACAAACAATGTGTGCCTTGATAATATACCAAGAAACCCTGATAAAGAAGGCATAATAGGACGCCCTGCTTATATAAACTTATATCTAACATAATAACTGATGGTATTTAAATTGAAGAATATAAAAATATACGTGCTAAGAGGTGGTATACCTATACATATTAGAAAACTAAAAATGACATAATGGAGTTTCCAATGTTTCAAGTTGGTGGTGCCTTGAATGATAGAATGCTGTCAATATCCTGCTTATTAGCCTTGATCAAAATAAAGTGCAATGTGAAGAAAGGTATCACGTGGGATATAATATGTGGTAAAATAATTTTGACATCTCATAGAGGGGTTACATAAACAGATTATTTATGACATCTCATAAAGGAGTTCCATAAACAAAATATATATGATAATATTGGTATACAAATTGCTATGTGTGAACAATGTTAAAAAATCTACCAAATCTTAAAGTGAAAGATGAACCGTGATCCCCTAAAATGTGAGGATATATGGATAACATTCTATGGATATCCAATAGCTATATTGTACCTGTCAATTACAGATTATGCATATTCCATATAAATCAAGGTATGTAAAGTAAGTTAAAAGCCAACAACAGGACCCACAAAAAAAGGGCAAAAATATTTAATGAAAATGTGTAATGCTAACAATAGTATATGATTGAAAATATTAAATTATATTCATAACGCACTTACCAGCTGATGTAGAAGAATTTGGCTGTGTAGGGAGTCCACTGCCAGAATCCATGGCCCCTACACCCAGCGCCTCTGCAACGGAGATCGCACACAAACCAGCTGATTAAGTTACTAAATTGGAGGGACGCTGGCAAAGGTTCATCAGGATTATTTGCCAAAAATTCATGGTGCTCTTTTAGTTTTTACTTCAGGCTCCTCCTGAAATCTTGTCATCTTCGTTATTATTATCATTTATTTATAAGGCACAACAAGGTGTCCACAGCGCAATACAAAATACAACAACAAACTACAGCACATACATACCAGTGGCGCACCCAGATTGAAAAATTCAAATAAATATTGAAAATTGAGCAAAAAATTGTGACAATTCAAAAAGGGGGTACAGCGAACGGGGCATGGCTTAGCGGCCATGTGATCCGGACTGACATGTAGGAAGATGGTCCTGGCCTGTGCTGCAATAGGAAAGCAGGTGGGAATGGTAAATGGGTCACTACAAATATAAAGTGCTTATGTACTGACACAGGCTCTGTGTAATGTGCTTGTGCTCTACTAATGCATTGTATACTGCTATTACTATTAGATCTGTTTTTTCAATATAATACTGCTATTTTACTGTGTAAAAGAAGTAACTTATAAATCACCTATAAAAAAATATCGGCACGGAACTTGTTATACTCAGTAACCAATGCATTTCCTTAATGTAGAATTTTTTTATTATTTTCAAATCTACATTAGAAACGTTCTGCTTTCACAGAGAATGTTAATGGACGTCTTGGCAGATAGTACGACCATATTATCAGTATTGTCATTTTACATATGTTTTATATTTTACAGTGTCATCATATTAAGTAGCTCTTTACAATTTTACACACATCGGGCCTGATCCTGACCTACACAAAGAACGTTAATGGACGTCTTAGATATTTTAGCAGTCTGATAGTATGACCATATTATCAGTATTATCATTTTACATACGTTTTTTTAACATATTAATTAGCGCTTTACAATTTTAAACAGTACTTCAACCTCTGCCACATTACAGTTTAATTCCCTAACACACACACATACACGGTAATTTTTGCCTTGTGCAGTATGACATTGTGTGCGGGTCAGAAGAAGAGCTTATTTGCCGCATTTTCGGGCTCCAAAACGTTTGCAGCTATGCTAATATACCCCACATGTATTACACGTATTGGAAACCCCCCTTTTAAAATCCTGCGTTTGCCACTGCATACAGGACAGGGATGGACAGCATGGTACATAATAAAATGCAATATAAATATAAAAATATCACAAAAATACAATAAAGTGAAGCAAGCAAGGACAGCAAGGCAAAATGTGAGGTGTCAAGCTTGGCAGATCAGGTAGGAGGGGATAGAGCGCAGTGAGAGGTTGAGAGGGAGCCACCAGGTGGGGATGGGGTAAAAGAGTAGCAGAGGGGGACAAGAGGGTAAGAAGTGAGGGGGGAGTGGTGAAGGAGGGAACAACACTAGGATGAAGGGCCATGCTCACATGAGTTAACACACTAAGGGGTATATTTACAAAGGGCAAAATTTCCCTTCAAATTCAATTTGCAGCGTCTCGCCGCGATTTGAATGTGATTTTAACAGTGAATTCACTGAATTCACTAACATGCGATTTTAAGGCGTTTTTTTATAACTCACGAGAGTTGCAGTAATTTTGCAAGGTCTAAATCATGGTGGTTTTCTATAGAAAAGCACCGCGATTTGTCCCCGAAAAAAACGCGGCAACTCACGTAAGTTTAAAAACTAACCAACTGCAGCATGCTTGAAAGCCTTAGCCATGCTGTGATGATAGAACTACAAGGCTAGGTGTAGTGTGTGTGTAAAAAACAAAAAACTGTCTGCACCAAACATACATGAACACATTAAAGTGTGCATGTAAAAAATACATTTTACCTGACTAATAATGTTCCCTAATGTGTGCACTTACCTCCGGTGGCCGCCGTGTCCCATCCTAACTGTGTCTAAATGCAGTGTGTGGTGTAATAAAATAATAAAAGTTTTTGTCACTCACTCCTCTTCTTCATCTGTGCTGCTCCTAATGACCATTTGGGGGCAGATCCAGAACTACGCTTTTCCGCGATTTTACGCGTGGCGGAGACATAAATTCGCAGATACGTACGTACTGCACATGCGCACCATAGAAAATACGCACATTCACGTAGCGTAATTGTGAACGTATGGGAAATTCACGTATGTGTCACGTAAATACTTACGTGTGGACGTGCCAATTTTACGTTAGTCAACAATACGTGCGTTTTATGTGAAGTAGGCGGGGGGTGGTATTTAAAGTGTACAGTATGTGCGTGCTAAGCTGCGTACGTTCACGTAGTCAGTACGTCCATTCGCAGACGTACTCTGTTACGTTTAAAAAAGTTAAGGTAGGGTTTGGCCAGCGTATCTTCACAAAATACGTCCGTGCAAGGGGTGTGCCGAGGGGAGTATAACGAATTTGCGCACACGAAAATACGCTCCGCGAATAAACGTACGGCACACGTAGTTCTGGATCTACCCTTTGGTCGCTAAGGGGCAGTGTTTTATAATATTGATGACGTCAGTTACACTGGTGCTCTAGCGTTTCTGACGTCATCAATATTACAAAACACTGCCCCCTAGCGACCAAATGGTCATAAGAAGCAGCATAGATGCAGAAAAGGAGCCTGTTCCCGCTGTGTCAAGTACCGAAGAGGCAGAGAACCGGACCAGAACAACGGGGAAGTGACTGCAATCAACCGGAAGACTCCAAGCAAGTGAAGAAAATTCAACACATCCAGCAAGAGTGCCAAATACTTTTATTATTTTATTACACCACACACTGCATACAGACACAGTTAGGATAGGACACTGTGGCCACCGGCACACATTAGGGGACATTATTAGTCAGGGAAAATGTTTTTTTTACATTCACACTTACTTTAATGTGTTAATTTATGTTTGGTGCAGACTGTTTTTTTTTTACACACACAACACACAGCGCTGCATGGTTAGAAGCCTTACCATGCTCACGCTGATATTAATACAAAGCTAAGCAATGCTTAGCCTTGTAGTTCTATCAGCAAAGCATGGCTAAGGCTTTCAAGCATGCTGCGGTCGGTTTTGACACACAGGAAAACACATGTCAACTAGATTGACATGTGTTTTCCTGGCTCGCAGGGTGAATTGTCACTAAATCGCCTCTAGGCAATGGAGAATTGCTAAATGGCGATT
>WWET01004578.1:82500-93406 GCA_011038615.1 Limnodynastes dumerilii | reverse complement strand
TAAAGTAAAGTACTAGGTGGCACAGCATGCTAAGGGTTAATTGGTGGCCGTGGCAGCAAATTTTTTTCCACATTCAACAACGATGTCACTTGAAAAGAGGGCATGCTCTGCCTTAAAGTACTAGGTGGCACAGCATGCTAAGGGTTAATTGGTGGCCGTGGCAGCAAATTTTTTTCCACATTCAACAACGATGTCTGGCGACTTGAAAAGGGTTCATTTGCCACGATTACAAGCTTTATCGCGGAGAATATACCCTTAAAAAATCACCAGACATCGCTGTAGTTTTGAAATCGCTAGACATAAATCGGCCATAGTAAATTCAGCATTTAACAATGAAAAAACTATGCTGATGTCCAGCAATTTCAAATGATGATTTGAAATCGATTTTAGTAAATCTAGCCCCAGGAGTTTTGGTGCCCAGGACACTGGCCACGGAACTACATCTCCTAAACGTCGTCACTCACAGAATGCTGCAGACCTGCAGTTATGAATCACGCGGCTGATGCTCTGGGAAGTCTTCGGCCTGATGTCTTGCAGCCTGGTACAGCTGTCCAGTAGCAAGTATTAGCAGTAGGATACCGCCGATACACGCTGCTGTAAAGATAAGGGGCCAGATCCAGCGCTCCATCCGCTAGAGTATTTACGCGAGTCGGAGATGTAAAAACACTGCTTTGTATGTACTGCGCATGCACGCGGCAGATGTTACACCACGTAACTCTGAACGTACGTACCAGCCTAGTATCAACAGTGCCAGCCATACCACACCCGTAATTACGCTTCGGAGGCGGGGTGAGGCATTTAAATCGTACAGTATGGGCGTGCTTAGGCAGTTACGTATGTGCAGCCTTTACGTACGTCAGGAGTTACGCTTTGAAAAGTTAAAGTAGGGTTTGTCAGAGTAAAACGACCAAAGTACATACGAGCGAGGAGAGTGCATAGGAGAGTGCAGTAAATACGCTACACGTTGAAACATTAAGGGAATGTAGGTCTGGATCCGGGCCAAGGTGAGTATCAGCGGGTCCCCTCTCTCTCTCTGGGCCCGGGAGAAATGAAGGGTTCAGGGCCACCCTATGCTAATACGCCCAAAGTGCCCCCTTTGCTGCCATACCAGGTTAATATACGGTAAGTAAAAATAAACTTGTCTTTAATTTAAAATCTGGTTTCCTTCACCTTTCCCCCTCAGCAATGTTTATGTTCCTATGATGTTAAAACTCAGCTCCACTTGGCTTTTTTTAAGGTTTCACAGCAATATTTGTCACTCATTTTTGTTTTCATTAAAATCACTTTTGCATAACAATAGAGGCATAACATGTGCTACTGAGGAGCAATATAATGTGTGTGCGGAGAAGGTTGTCAATGGTCATCATTACAGTAGGATGAATGATTGTCTTCAGCCTTTACCATGGGAGTATATTATGATAACAAGCTTTACTAGATTTTTATTTTATTTTTACTTTGAATCAAAACTATTCTCTTATATTTAAAATGTATTTCATTTATGGATGCAATTTATTTTTAGTGATATGAGACGTGTTCACACCTAAGAAGCTCCTGTTCTTCAGTGCAGAGTTTTAAGAATGAACTTAGTAATCGTGCACGGTAGTTCATCTACGCAATCTATGTACCAGTTAGGAGGCCGTGTTCACAGATCCGTTTTTGGGTGCAGTCCCATGCGTATGCGCTTGTGTAGTAACTTTATTTATGATATTTATATTGAATTTACGCACGGAAGTCCATTAGGTACGTACTTGTGAATCGCACTTGGGGACATACGTGCGGAGGGGCGTGGTTGAAATCCGTACGGACAAAGTTATGTTAAAGTGGATGGAGGGAGGCATTTAAATGACCTGGCATTTAAAGTATTATACGCACGTAAACGCAAACATAAAGACAAGGGTGCTATATGGTGGCAGAAGGCTACGAAAACCCAACCCGTGTGAGGGGAGTGTCATGGGTATTGGCTTGCAACATGTGTGCGTATAATTACGTACCTAGAACTAACGGATCTGTGAATACGGCCCAGGGTCTTTAAAGACTGCACTTATTTCATTAGGTAGGAAGAGGCGTGCATAGGCAGCCTCTAGGAATTTTTAAGAAGACTGGGTGGGGGGAGGTATAGTAAGGAGCCGGGAAGGGCGGGGTAGAGAAAAGTCTGTGCCTTTTTTCCTTCTTAAGATAGAAAACACGCACAGGAAGTTAGGAATGTCCTAGGACACTCTTAAGTGCCCTAGGATTGTAAAACAAAGGGGAGGAGGCATGGGAGAACGGTGTACATTAGGTGTGGATACATGGGTATCTGCACCTACTTATCTCCTTCAGACCTGTAAGTCAGGTCCATGGGGAGGAAGAATGTGCACCAATTAAAAAAGTACCCTTCTGTCACATGGGGGACTGTATAAAGTTATATTTCCAGGAATTGTTTTTTAATTGTGCACTTCAGTATGGAATCAGGCTAATTTTCTGCATAGTAACAAAATGACAGCGCTCAGAGAAAAAAATGTATATAATATTTTATTTTATTAAAGGAATAACTCCTTCACACCCACAGTTAAATACAAATACAATACATTCCTCAATTAAATCCTATTATCTGACTCATCAATGTATAGCCACAAAATAGAATGCCCCTGTATCACATAACACTTTAAGCCACAATATTATAGATATATATATATAATGCTTAAAGTATAAAACCTTGGGAACAGCGTGAGAGGACTTGTGTGATCTATCTGACTGCATACTGACTGCATACTACAAGATTATATTGATGCCCCAGAAGACTACCTATTATAACCACTTTTATCCATTTGGCGAGTTCTTATTGAAAAGTTAAGAAGGGCTCATTACAGGCCAAACTACGGAGCGGCAGTTTTCTGGCATACCATCATACCATCTCTGAAATCAACATGGTTTAGCCCAGGAGTAACTAAGTTCTATCACTTAACTAGGTCTGGATCCAGCTCTTCACTACCAACTCGTATACTGTGAAAGTTATGATGGTCCCTTAAAGCTATTGCTAATGGTTCCAGGGATAAGGCAAATAATAAAGGGGGGAGAGGGCATCCTTGGCGTGTACCTCTCTCTATTTGAAAAGGCTGGGAAATATAACCATTACTGGCCACCTGAGTTTGGGAATTAAAATATAAAGTGTGCAACAGATGGGAGAAAGAATCCAAATTTATTCAACGATTCTAACAGATGAACCCAGGTGATAAGATCAAATGCTTTCTCCGCATCCAGAGAAAGCAAAGACTAGAACCCACATTATCCCTATTATCCTCTACATGCTGCATCACACTCAGTATCTTTCTACTGTTAGACACCGAGTGACGTCCCCTTATGAAACCGGTCTGATCTCTGTGTATAATAGTGGGCAATATCTTTTTCATTCTTTCAGCCAAAATTTTTGTAAATAATTTATAATCTACATTTAATAACGAAATTGGTGGTCGCTATGACCCAGGAAACTCACGATCTCTACCTGATTTAGGGAAAGCTTTAATTATGGCTGAATTAAAATAAAGAGGGATAGATTTAGTATTGATAATATTGGTAAAGACTGATTGGAGGGACTCAACAATCTTAGGGGAAATAATTCTATAAAATTCTCCTGTAAATCCATCAGGACCTGGGGCTTTATTGGTTTTCAAACGCTTGATAGCGGCCGTTATCTCCAGGGTGGTTATTGGGGCCTGCAGTAGTGTGTTATATCCTTGTTTAATCTGTGGTATTTGAATCCCCTCCCAAAATAGCTTCTTAGCCGAGTGAACGATAACCTTCTGAGAGTAAAGCTGTTTATGAAAATCCTGTAAAACCATTGAAATATCTTTCCCTGCATAGATCCTTGTATCATCTGTTTGTTTTAGGCATTTAATCACAGTACGGGGCTGGAGACCATTAAGTAGATTTGACAACAGTCGGTCTGGTTTATTTCCTAATCTATAAAACCAATAGTTAGCTGAATCAGAATATGATATGTCTTGAGAAAGACCTGAGTCCAGGTTGAAACGTGTAGGCTAATCTGTGGAGACTGCTGTTCGTGAATCAGGAACGGAACCTGTCTTTGCCTTTTATGTGCTGTGTGCATTAACACACAAAAAGTGTTTTGGGGCATTTTATTACAGATGCCAGTTGCTCAATGTGAGTAGAATATTATTCTTCACTTTTATTTGACTGAAATAAAAACTTTATTGCGCTAGATTGCGGTGCTTCTCTCTTTTCTCTCCCTCTGCCCACGAGAAATCACAGCAGCAAAAACGAGGCTGCAGAAAGAGAGAGAGGCATTCCAGAGAGAGGTAGAGTGACAAGAGAAGATCAGACATGAGGAAACGCTACATATTTACAACTTCAAAACTGTGAGATACTTGTTTAACCAATTTGGCCTATCATTCATATTGACTCTGCAACATTGTTTGGAACAGTGAGTACTGGCTTCATATTGTGCCAGCCACACTGTAATTGTTACACTGTACAGCCATATCAGCCAGAAATTAGGATTGCCTTCAATGACTGTGCATTCCATCAGAAACGTGCTGCTCACTGTGCAATTGTTCTGTTTATCACCATACGCTTGACTCTTATCTCTCACAACGTAATTTATTCATTTGGCCTCACTTAGTGTCAGCCGATATTGTGACTGATGAATTGTACTGTATATCGGCCAGACACCTGGATTGCCTCCTATGATTGTGTAATTTACCAAAACGTGTTGATTACTATATCTTTTGCCTGTTTATTCCATACTCTGTGACTTTAATGCCTATTCATAAGGCTTTCCTACGTATCAGCTTTCATTGAGAATTATTTATTGCTCTATTAGCCAGATACTGAAATAACCCTCACTGTCAGTGCATTTTGCTAACCGTTTAGTTCTCTGTACCTCTCATTATTTTTCCCTTACAACGATATCAACTCAGTCTATTGTAGATACATAGGAATATTTCCACTATTTTCCCTCAGTTACTTTCATTTAGGATTCAGTGCTGGGATTTATTTTCAGGCTTTTGTGTTGTGTGTGCATATTTATTTTTTGTAGCTATAGAACAACTACCTCGGTGTACTTTTGTGGCTACCATTCAAGTCTGTTCACTGCTGCCCTCCTCCTTAGCTGATTTATCCAAACCCTTTTTTCTATTGCATTAAGCTGAATCAGAATGTCTGTCTCCCACTTGCGTAAGAACGTTTTCGAATTTAGCCTTGGCCTCTAAATATTTATCTTTGTTGATTAACGAAGGCTAAGTTAAAAATAGTTGATACGCTCTAGACAATGCTTTCTGCATGTCTATGTAGAATTTAGTAAAGGTTCTATTATGTATTTTTACAAAAGATAGTATCTCTCCTCTAATGACCGCTTTAGCAGTTTGCCAATACAGGAAGGGATCTGAAGTGTGCTCAGCATTAGCAGTTGAATATGATGCCCAAGCTGCCTCCAACATATTCCTAAACTTCAAAGAGCTATCCAAATAACAAGTGCCACTCCCCTGGCCTTTGAATTATAGGTTGCAAAGGAGATTACTTTATACCCCATCATAGATAACTTTGTGGATTCTAATGCACTAAGATGCGTTTCCTGTAATAGAGCAATATCTATTTTCAGTTTTTTAAGATATATAATCAGCTTTTTACGTTTAACAGGAGAATGGATACCCCCAACATTCCAGGTACCGAGCTTTATGTTAGACATAATAATATATTGGTAGATAAAACAATGTCAGTAATAGGTATAATTGAAACCAGTAATGTAAGCTGCCAAAACCATTTCCGTAATGGAGATAAACTACATATATATCTGGAATGAGAATGTAAGGCAAGATACAAACCCAAGCAATGCATGACTTTTGAACAAAATTAATAAAAATGAACTGAAAAGTAAAAACAGTTAAGACAAAAAGAAATAAGAACAAGTCACTGAAGTCTAGACTCCAGTCAGGGCTATATAGCCAAAGTGAACTTCTGGAAAAACACTTCCTATACATTTATCCTATAAATGTTCCCGGCGGCAGCAACATCCCGTTAAAATATATCATGTAAATGAGAATAAATCTAAAACAGCAGACATCTACTTCTATAACACTGTGTGTAAATCTTGAAAAACTTAAGGTAAGTTAGATAGGAGAGCATAGTTACGTGTTCCAACCGGAAACCACAGGTAGGTCCATGAGTTTCATATAGGCTTAAGGATAAACGTAGTCATATATGTAGAGACAAAAAGAGAGAAAAATACTCATCAAAGTTGGCCAGATTCTGCATAGAGAGGTTGTTTTGTCTTTTGTGGAGTGGTCATCCCCGGGACAGCTGCTGGAGTGAATGTATTTTGGAAACTCCAGACTTTAAAAAGACTTTTTAAGATACATTTATTTTTTCTTTCTGCCTATATGCTACATTTCATAGCGTAGCGTATTTCCGCTAGGGTACCTTCTAAGCACTCCCCTTGCATGTACGTACTTTGGCCTTTTTTACGTTTCCCAAAGCCTACGTATAGCCCTTGCGTACTTACGCTGCTAATCACGCCCATACTGCACGATTTAAATGCCTCACCCCGCCTTCAAAGCGTAATTCCGGGAGATGTATGGCTGGCAAGCCCCTACTTACATTGATACGCTGCTGATACGTGACTGGCCCATACACTATGAGTTATGTGGCGTAACATTTGCCGCGCACATACGCAGTAAGTGATAATGAGCGATTTTACGCTAGCGGCTAGTGTAAAATCACTCACGTACGTTGTTCGGGATCTACCCCATAGGGTTAATATAATGTTCACTATTGGTTATATAAAAATGCTGATTACAATGGCTATGTGCATTGCCTCCAACAGATTGTCATGTTTTGCAACTATTATTATTATTCTTGTCATCCTGTCTTGATGCATTAAAGTGATTTACTTTCACAATAGTTTATCTGTCCTAATTAAAGCATGGTAAAACAATATACCTTTCAATAGATGGTATTATGTAACTGTGCTGCCTAATAGAGATGCCTAATGACACAGGAAAAGAGAAGGGTTTTTCCCGTGCTTGACCCCGGTAAGTGGTGGTGTGAAAGGTGCCGACACAGGTTTTTCATCCCGGGTTTCACCTAACACCTGTTTGGAGGGATTTGTTTACTGTTGCTAACCTCTCTCCTGGAGGCACAGGCAGCCCTTTACACTGTCAGGAATTTCCTGGGTCTACCCTATAGCGTTTTAAGGGTTTGGGGTGTTGTTTTTTTACCGCTTGTCACCCTGCAATAACCTGGGTTGAAAAACCTGGGTTAATGTTGGGTGGTGATGTGAAAGCAGTATAAGTAATGAACTAATACAAGTTTTTTTTGTTTTTTTTTAACTATTTTATGTTCAGGGTCAGCCAAATGTATTGCTGGCAGGTCCACCTGCATTGCCCCTTGAATGTAATATCGACTGTAAAAGTGTTGACATATTCAGTGTCTGGAAAATGACTTCATCCCCAGCTGTGATCAATAATCGCTTTAGTGTATGCCCAGCTTTACTGTCTCTATAAATCTATATAATCCATGTCAACAGCTACCCCAGGATATACTATTTTATTGACTCAATCAAAAAGTCAATAAAATGCGTTTGACATGATCATGCTGTTTGAGATCCTGTAAGATATTGTACAAATTGTTCTTTGAATAGTATTTCCAGCAATCTCCCTACTACAGATGTAAGGCTCACTGGTAGGTAGTTGGCATCTTCTGCCCTGCTTCCACATTTAGGCAGTCCTTTTACTTGTGACTTGTTTAATAATCCTGTTAATGGTTTAACCAACACCTCTTTAAGCTTTTTTTTTTTTTTTTTTTTTTTTTTTTTTAGTATTTTAGGATGTATCCCACCCGGCCCCATTGATTTGCCCTTTTCATCTTTGATAGTCCTTTAATACCTGCTGCTCACTCAAAAGACTTGTAATTACTTAATTTCCTTTTTCTCTATATCCTTGCAATTTAACTGCGGCCTCTTCCATTTTCTTTCTTTAGTGAAATTATGCATTTCAGATAACCTTCTTAGGTTCTTTCTGCTTTGAAAGATACAGCTCTCCGTAATAATATTTCAGAGTTTGCTTATATTTAAAAGGTCATATTTTTGTTTTACTATATTTTCTACCTCTTTTGTAAACCACATTGGCGTTTTTTCTAATGGGTTTTCTAACCTTTCTGATACAAAGGTCTGTTGTTCATAATGACATGTTTCATTTTCTCTATTACTCCTTTCATGTGCCTCCACTCCTTTATTTTCATGTGATCTGAGACTCTCTCTATCTATATATTAACTTCTCACCTACACATACTTATGTGTGTCAACATTTGTAAGGGGTAAATTTACTAAACAGTGTGTTTCCCGTTGTTTTTAAACCACCGCATATCACCAGCAGTTTAGGGGCTCGAACCGCCAAATTAAAAACATGCATTTTTTTTTTAAACCATAAAAAAAAGAAAAATAAGTCTGCTATTAGGACATGTTGGCGCTTGTAGTAGTCCATGAGCTAGTATGCCCGGGTGTGGGTCCCCGCTCCTTCCCAATAGGGCTGTTCTCTCCCAGCCAGTTCATCGAAGAGGCAAAGCAATTGATTCCAGGAGCACCGAAAGGTAAGTAAAAAAATCTAACCCCAACCCTTTACCTAATCCTTACCCTAGCCCTCCTCTTCCTTGACCCTAACCCTCCCTTTCCCCGAAGCCTGACCCTAATCCTAACCCTCCCATTCTATGGCCCAAACCAAACCCTCCACCTAACCCTAAAAGTCCCCACTAGTACTCACCACTCCGGTGGTGTCAGCAGCGGGCAACGGGTCCAGCGGGTGGCACTTTCGAAAATAAATGGTTGATTATGCCGATTGGCATACTCACCCATTCTAAAAAAAAATGGCTACCTATTCGAAATAAAGACAGCTGAAAATAATTTTTTGGGTGTCTCTACTACTAAGTGACAGACCTCGCACCGAGGAATACCACCAGTATGCCCATGGCTGGCAGGGCATGCTGACGTGTGAAACTACAATCACCAGCATGCCCTATCATCCGTTGCCCCATGTCTGTACGGTGCCCAGAATTCAGTAGTATTGCCCGTTATATTTGTATGATGAAATAAATAATGTGCATTGTAATGCGTATAAAGAATAGACTGTTTCATACTTACCATCGTTGTCTTCTACTGTATGGTCCTGGAAAGGTGTTTTATAATCTGAGGAAGGCTTGGCTTAAAATAAACTAAAATAAAATTTGTGACACCGGACAGGTCTTGCTAGGAAGACACCACAATGGGAATGACAGAAGAGCTATCTGCTACTTCTGTTTATAAGCTCTTTTTATTGTCACACAAAGTGGCTTGTTTTTTCTCTTTTTTATAATAAATTTTATTGAGTTTTTCAATAGAGTACAGATAGAAAAAGGGGATTGAAATGGCATAAAATTAGAGCATCAACATGAAACTTAACATATAACTTAAAATATAACTATAAACACAAGTAAATAATAAACATATGCAGTAGAGGAAATCCCATCAGACAGTCAGATGTTACTGAATCATGCACAAAAAGAAAGGAGAGAAGAGACAAGGAACACAAAAAGGGAAGTGGTGTGAAGAAGGCCAGATCCAATCCTACATACGCAAGTGATTTTCCGCTAGCGTAAAATCGGTCATTAGTACTTACTGCGCATGCGCACAGCAGATGTTAGGCCACGTAACTCAGAGCGTATGGGCCAGTCATGTATCAGCAGCATAATACAGCACGAGGGGCGTGTCAACCATACGACATCCATAATTACGCTTCGGAGGCGGGGTGAGGCATTTAAATTTTACAGCAGCGTGCTTAGACTCGTAAGTACATAAGGGGTATACGTAGGTCAGTACTTACACTGTGTAAAGTTAAGGCAGGGTTTGGTAGGTGTAAAACGGCCAAATTACGTACCTTAGAAGGTACATTAGTGTAAATACGTTACGCTATGAAACTTATTAGGCGCGTAGGTCTGGATCTACCTCAAAGTCACCAAGGTCTGAAACTACTCTAGGGGGATCTCATTACAATCGTAACCCTAGCATAACATCTGGAGGGCGCATGCGCACTCCAGTCAAAACAGGCCACTTCTGCAACTTGCGTGTGTAAAATGACCTGTCGGGCGCAAGTCTGGATCCGGCCCATAATTCCTGAGATATTGGGATTTTCTAGTGTAACAGCTCAATCACCAAGGCTCCAGGTGGCAGCTCTGTCTGGTGCCATTACGGATAGGAAAAGAAGAAGGCGTACATTCATTGGTGAGCAAAGATACTGTAAAGTATAGGGCAGTTACAGCCCTTAATAAACACTTTACATACCCATGCATGACAGTGCGCTGCATATATGGCCATCCTAAACTTTGTCACAATACGCCTTATTAAAGTAGTATTTATTCTTTAATCTACATACTTTAATACCCCTCCATTTTTTCCTGCTCTATCCTTCCAATATAAATGATACCTTGGTATAACTAGGTCCTAATTATGAATTAAAAAATTTTTCTCACTATGATTCAAGTTCTTTGCAAGTTCTAGCATTTGCACATATAGCTTTTGATTATAAATCTGCTATTCCTTCCTTTATTATAATCTCTTGGTATTCTTTGCTTTTCCCTCTGACACTAGATAATGTAGATATAGTTTCTCTCAGAAGTGCCTGGTCCCACAACACCATTTGGGTGGAGCAGCAGCTTGGTTTATTATTTATTTCAATGCCCCCCTCTTCTACAAATGGTTCATTTCAGTTCAAAACTTTTCAACAAATATGAGAAAATTTTTGGTTTATCACATTTAGGGCCTCATTCACTAAACTCGAATTGCTAAAATTCACGTGATTTTTTGCTTAAAATTCGCCAAAGGCGATTCACTAAGCAAAAAATCACGTGAATTTAGTAATCTTTTATTCGCGGGTCCGCAAATCGC
>WWET01004578.1:0-28969 GCA_011038615.1 Limnodynastes dumerilii | reverse complement strand
TGCTGAACTATAAATCCTTTTTGTCCCAACTAATTATTCTGCTGCACCAATTCTGTGGATTAGATTATTTTATTATTTCACTAATGCTTGCTGAAATACATTGTTATGCTTTGGGTTAAAAATCTTCTGTATTTAAATTCTTGTTTTACTTCTGTAGGTTTGATAAAATGCCTGGATCCCTCCCTGCCTCCGGCTTCCTGGCCGAACTATAAATCCTTTTTGTCCCAACTAATTATTCTGCTGCACCAATTCTGTTTATGGGATTATTTTATTATTTCACTAATGCTTGCTGAAATACATTGTTATGCTTTGGGTTAAAAATCTTCTGTATTTAAATTCTTGTTTTACTTCTGTAGGTTTGATAAAATGCCTGGATCCCTCCCTGCCTCCGCTGAAGCTTCCTGGCCTAAAGATGTGGGAATTGTGGCCTTGGAGATCTACTTCCCATCCCAGTATGTTGACCAGGAGGAGTTGGAGAAGTTTGACGGGGTCAGTGCAGGAAAATACACCATTGGCTTGGGCCAGTCCAAGATGGGCTTTTGCTCTGACAGAGAGGACATCAACTCTCTATGTCTGACTGTTGTCCAGAAACTGATGGAGAGGAATGGTCTTTCATATGACTCTATTGGAAGATTAGAAGTGGGAACAGAGACCATTATTGATAAATCTAAGTCTGTAAAAAGTGTGCTGATGCAGCTGTTTGAAGATTCTGGCAATACGGACGTTGAAGGCATAGACACTACAAACGCATGTTACGGGGGCACTGCCGCTCTCTTCAATGCCGTCAACTGGGTGGAATCGAGCTCTTGGGATGGTGAGCCCTATAAATGTTTCCTGTCCTATTTGCTTTTCTGTCATCCACGCACAGTTGAGGCAGCCATTTTCTGGTGGAGCTAATTTTCTTTCATTCTGCACTAAACGTGTAGAAAATGGCTGCCTCTGTTGTGTGCAGCAGTTTCATACATGTAAAAGGCTGAATGAGAATGTCTTATATTCCATAACACCATGCAACAGCGCAGTAATGACAGACACTTAATAAATTGTTTGCTTCCATTTAAATATTTAATAATAGAGCCATTTTCTAGAACATCGTTTTCTTTTTCATTTGTTTTTATTTTTTGTTTTATAAATCCCTTAATATACACTTTATGGCACATTAGGCCAGATCAACAATTTGTGATATAATCAATAAACTGGCCTGTCCAACCCGTACATCTTGATTTTTGCCACTTGCATGGGCTTCTGCTAGCCAGTGGCTACCTTTAAGTTTTCATCATGGAAATTCCCAGAAATACAGAAGTCTATGTATGCATTAAGGGAGAGCATCTATTCCGTAGATTGTCTAAGAGGGACTGTATAATTGTGTTCTCAGAAATATTATCGGATTGGATCCAGACTCAGTAGTTAAGCTCGTTTTGTGTAAGTGTGCATATGTCCCCAAAAGGCTTCAAGCACAGATCTACATCCCTAGGTTCCAGGCGTCCCCCTTGCACACACGTCCAGCGATCCACCATCGGAATTCTTCCAAAGCGGCTGCTGAAGCTTTGATCACAGATGCGGCGGAATATATTTTTATGATTGTCTAATATTAATATGAAAGTATTTGTAAGAATGGTCCCTAATTTTGTCTTTGTCCCAAAACAATCCTCTCCCCACCTAAAAAATGAATGAAATGTTTATCCTCTGTATGTTTGTAGTTCATTATAATGCATACGTTTTACTGCATCAGGTGAGACAACCTTGTTTACACATAGCTTCTTTCCTGCAGGACGCTATGCCCTGGTGGTAGCTGGAGACATTGCTGTGTATGCCACAGGAAGTGCCAGGCCAACCGGAGGAGCCGGAGCTGTTGC
The DNA here is from genome assembly GCA_011038615.1 of Limnodynastes dumerilii. Classification (NCBI taxonomy): domain Eukaryota; kingdom Metazoa; phylum Chordata; class Amphibia; order Anura; family Limnodynastidae; genus Limnodynastes; species Limnodynastes dumerilii. The sequence continues at coordinate 27,116 of WWET01004578.1, read as the reverse complement.
CATGCTAGTGGGACCAAATGCCACTCTTGTATTAGAAAGAGGTTAGTTTATATAGATTACATTTTATACGTCCTGTGTATTATTTTATTTTTTATCACAAGGGTTGATCACTGGGGTAATCCATGCTTAATAAAACGGGCAACCCGGGCCATTGCCCATCTGCTACATGTTGTCAGGGACCTGGGCAACAAATAAGAGCCCAGTGATGACTGCCCATATTAGTGGACTTATCTTATTGGGTGTGCACATTCACACGGACAGTCATTACCGATGCGCCCACATCCGTTTTGTGTATGTCTTGCGATGAATGTCCATACCTGCCCCATATAACCCAATATGTTGTTTCCCAGCCTGAAAGAGGACATTTCAGTGTTTATGAATATTTTTTTTATTTTGTTTCTGCAAAAAGGTTGAAGAGTTGCCCCATATAAAGGTCTGTGATACATTGTAATCTATTTTATGCTTGCATAGGTTTACGTGGGACACACATGCAACATGCTTATGACTTCTACAAGCCTGACATGGTGTCTGAATATCCTGTTGTCGATGGGAAATTGTCCATTCAGTGCTACCTGAGTGCCTTGGATCGCTGCTATTCCACCTACCGCAGGAAAATCCACGCCCAATGGCAGAAAGGTAAGTTCCCGCCCGCATAGGGGGAGAATATGACGAGTCTGTCTGTAGCTTTCACAAAGTTTTATATTCCTTCTTTCATATTTTCAGAGGGGAATGATAAGCCTTTCACGCTAGATGACTTTAGCTACATGGTGTTCCACTCCCCATACTGTAAGCTGGTCCAGAAGTCGCTAGCTCGCCTCTTACTGAATGATTTTCTTTGTGACTCAAATCCAAACACAGAGAGTGGCGCCTACGCTGGCTTAGACTCTTTCCGGTAAGAATGGTTTTGTTTTTGGATGTCCATTTTATTTACTTTTTATTTTTAAGTTTAAATGCATTTAATGGAATAAATTGCATGCACAATTCTCAGTATATTACCCTCATGAGCAGATGTGTGTAGATAAATATTTATGGTCACGGAATCCCCTGCAGCAAAAAGATGTAATCCAGTTAGGTTAGAGATGGGCCCTCGGAGCCATAGCTTTCTCCCTCAGCTCATTTGATTAATGAGCCTGCTGGTGTGATATTACTTATAGGTCTTTCTGTGATTTAAATGTAATGTCTGAACTAAATATTAGGATTAAAGGTAATGGATTCTTATGGAGCCACATCTTGCTTCCAGCGTTCCCAAAACACCAGCTAAATCATTTGCCTACTTGGCAGAAATGTTGGTGACAAAAATCATGCGCACAAAATAGGCCTCATTTAACCTTCATTGTAAATAAACTAAGGTGGAATTTTGATCTGGAGAAAGCATGTTTGCATAAAGACTGCCGTGTGTGTAACAAACATCATAAGCAACTGTATGTTTACACTTTCATTCAGAGTTGTGATTCTCTCCTCTCCCTCCAAATGCAATCTGATTTTACTCTTTTCCAAACCTTTGCAACTGGATTTACTCCTAACTAAATGAAGTCTGATGTAAATAATGAAATCCTCTATTTAAATCTCCTTTTATTTCTCTCTTTTAGGGATGCAAAGTTGGAAGATACTTACTTTGACAGAGATGTAGAAAAGGCCTTTCTGAAGGCCAGCTCTGAGATCTTCAATGAGAAGACCAAAGCATCATTGCTGGTTTCCCGGGAGAACGGAAACATGTACACCCCTTCTGTGTACGGCTGCTTGGCCTCAGTGCTTGCTCAGTGAGTGTACAATGCAGTTCTTTTTGTATCTTTATACACTCCAATGCACAGAGAGGAGTGTGGGTCCCCCGTTCTGAGCTGACTGGGCAAACGATTGCTTGTGCCTCGAAGAGCCACTTTCGGCTGTCCCTACTTCGTAATGACAGCATTCAGTATGGGGACTCGCAACTCACAGAGACACCGCGCAGATATTTTTATTAAATGTATTTCTTTTATTTTTTGCTTCTCAGGTACTCTCCGCAGCAGCTGGCAGGGCAGAGAATTGGAGTATTTTCATATGGCTCTGGGTTTGCTGCTACCTTGTACTCTATTCGAGTTACCCAAGATTCCACACCTGGTAAGGATTACAGCCTTCTGAATAAATAATTAGCGGCCACTTTTGTTTGTTTGTTCTTTCCCCAATACATTTTATCAGTGTATATATTTGATCTATTTTTGTGTGTCAAATTGTGGTGAGTCTCTCATTGTGCACATGTTTATTATATTCAGGCTCTTCCCTGGATAAGCTGACCTCTAGTCTTTCCGACCTGAAAGTAAGACTGGACTCCAGGAAGAACGTTTCCCCTGGGGTGTTTGCAGAGAACATGAAGTTAAGAGAAGACACCCACCACTTAGGTATGGATGATCTGTTATAAGGTTCACTTTGTAAATGACGTTTATTTCAAAAAAAGGTACACAAAAATGTTATTTATTTAAAGTCTGATCTAAGTGTTCCTAATGATTACAACATTTTCCTTTGTGTATTGCATAGCTTGTACAATGCATAGTGTAAGTGCAGGAGGTTTAAAAAACAAAGAGAAATACACAAATGCACTGGTTTCCGACCCCGATTCAGTCAGTTAGCTTTGCATCGGCGGTATTTGTGGTGCGGAGCTAATTCTGCAACTCTTTATTTTATTTCTCGCTTTTTTTTCCATACCGTATATGACGAGAGAAAGCGCACCGCAAGCTTTTTCCCGTCATTGCGGCTAATTGAATCGGGCCAACTATGTTTTTGTTCACAGCAACGCTAGATGCCAGTGGCAAAAAAATTATTTTGACAGCTTTAAAAAAAATAAAATAGAAAGAAAAATATAAGAAAAATGCTAAAAAACACATGTATTTTTTTTAGTTAATGCACTATTGCCTGGCATAGAGAAGGCATGTCTTGTGTGCTTTGATTCATCTCTAGATGGAAATCCCTGTACAGTCACACTTGTTGATTATATTTACGCTGCTGCTGTTACTACTTGTTTCTCTGAAATAATTGGTGCTTTCTTCTCCAGCCAATTACACACCTCAGGGCTCAGTGGACGACCTCTTTGCCGGCACTTGGTACCTGCTGCGTGTGGATGAGAAGCACAGGAGGTATTATGCACGCACCTCCTTGCTGAATGATGGACCTCTGGAGGCCACCCTAGAACCTGTCCACTCTACAAACGCTAGTGAGGTTAGTACATGATGCTGAGAGCCCAGAGTCCAGGCTGCTCTTTCACACATGATCATAAGCGACTGCTTGTCAGTTTGGATGTGTGTAGACCCTTAGATTTCTGCAAATGTATTTTTTTTTTTTCCTCTTTAATGTCATTATTTATTCATGTTTATGGTAACATGCGTACATGTAAAATAAAGGTAGTAGACAATATTTCATATATAACAAACTAATATAGGGCTGTATTCACAGATCGTTCTGTAAAAGTACGCAATTATACGCACACGCGTAGCAAGGCAACACCCATGACACTCCCCTCACACGGCCCTGTTGTCAGTGACTTCCGCCTCCATAGGGGAACCCTAACTGTACGTGTGCTTTTCCCTGCGTATAATACGTAAGTACGTATTAACTAACCACGCCCTCAAATGGTCATTTAAATGCCCCTCCCGCCCACTTTTCACGTAACTTTGTACGAATTTTAACCACGCCCCTCCGCACGTGTGTCCTCAAGTGCGATTCCCCAGTAAGTGCCCAATGGACTTTCATGCATAAATTCAGCGTAAATAAAGTTACTACGCATGCGGTTCATCTGATCCAAAAAGTACGCACGGACCTCCAAGCAAAAACGGATCTGTGAATACCGCCCATAGACTTTAAGCATCCCCTCTCAACTCATTGTGTTTGCCTATCTTACATTTTTTTTCAGCATAGTTCAATTGTTAGTAATTTTTTTTTTCTGGATGAGCCTTGAACTATTGCATCTCCTCTGATTTTCTGTTGCTGTATTATGGTGCATATGCATAATTGCTTTCTTCATCATTCTCTGACAGCACTTCCCAAGCCCTGCTAAGAAGGTGCCAAGACTCCCCACAGAACCCGAGGCCATCTCTGTGTCCAACGGAGAACATTGACTTGAACTGTGACACATCTCATCTTCAGAGAGCGATCTAAACGTTCACCTTTCTCACCATTAGCACTAACTTCAAACTGAAGCGTTGTGGAACAACTGTAAAGCAATTGTAAATAATTAAAGGGCTTAAAGCTCCTGGTATCACCTGTTTACTAAATATTTTTTATCTTTTAAATAAATAAGGGCAGATGACTTGTTACAAATGTTATGGTTGGAAACAGTGGGCCTTCTGTATGAAGCCAGCTGGCTGTGCACCGCAAGTCAACCAACGCTTTTATGATGAGTACAGAGGCTAAAAAGATAGAGCAGTGTGCATAAAATACTGTCTAGCCTCATTATTCAGATATAATCTCCATTTTCTACAGTAACGATGAACACACTCTTTTTCTTACTCTCCCACCCCACCTACTGGTGATTATAAATTCCTGCATGTCCACAGTCTCTACCATCTTACTGCATAAATCCACACTATGCCACAAAGAGACTATTCAGATGAACCACAGCCAATTGGTCATCATAAATGAGATCCACTGTATTTTCTCTTCAGAATGTGGTAAAAAAAAAAATATATATATATTTTTTGCTATATCCCTCTTAATCCTATTTTAAATCATTAATTGGGAACCATAGTTATTTTGCTCAATCTTGGGCAGAGAGATGGTCGTTATAACTCGTCTCTTTTCTACGACCCACCTCCGAGGTGGCAGAATGAATGCCTCTCATGTAATTGTAAAGCACTTTACAGAAAGATTACGGTGTGTTGTACGTGAATGCTATCCATGCACGGTTTCCATCCAAAATGTCCACACTTCTGTTTAGCAGGTAGTATAAAGACTATGTACCTCGTACAGTATTTATTTCTTCATAACTGGCGCAATGAGTTTTGTACATAAACAAGTTTTTTAATTTCACCAGGCAAAAGCTTTGCAAATCACATTGGTGCTAATATTTTGGGTTAATACCCTATACTAGATTGTAAAGAAAAAAGAAATTTAGAGCATTTAATGTAAATGTATTCATGGTTTTCTGTTTTGTTTTTTTTAAATACAAATTTACTTTGTATGTTTGTTTTGCTTTTTTTTTTCTTGTTTTGATCAGTCGCCATCACCTAATGAAGGCGGCTGAACTAATGTTATCAATGCAGCCTGTTAAATATTAACAGATACCTTAATTAAGGCATAATATTCAGGAGCAATGAGATAGAGGCCCGGATTCACACCCCCGGACGTATTGCACATACATCCGTAATTTACCTATAATAGCTACTGTGCATGCGTAGAAGCTATTTTACTTAATCTACGTATCGTTTTGTTACGTAGATTGTGTGTATATGCGATCTTTAAAGACTGCATATACGCAATCCACATAACGAAACGATACATAGATTACGTAAAATAATTACACATGTGTAGTAGCTATTGATGGTAAATTAAGGACATATGTGCAATACGTCTGGGAGTGTGAATCCGGGCCAGTGACTTCCATTGCGTGAACATGACTGATATCGTTTATAATTCTAAATATCGCCTACATTACTGATTTCTAAGTTGACATAGAAATCTCAGTTACATTATAGTGGTATTTTTTACTTTGTTTTGTATAATTGTCGTTCTGATTTGTATAATATATATGTGTATCCTGGCTATTTGTACAGTTTGATTTTTTTTTTTTGTTTGCAAAGAATTCCCTAAACAAAATGTACAGTAATGGAATGTAAAAAGAAATTAGACGGATTAGTGCTCAGATGTGACAATTGTTTGAAAAATAGTCTCTAATGTCATCTCTTCTGTATTGAAGGGATTGGAAAACCAAGAACCTGTAAGCGATGTCAAAACTTTCAAAATAAAAGTTTTCATTGTATCTTATTATTGAATATTTTGTGTTTTATCTATTATAGGTATTGATTTTATTACATAAGGGTTTTTTTTTTTTATATAGTTTTGAGACCATTTTTTGCTTAATACAAATTGAATAGATTGTACTGTGTTTTGTATTTGTTTTCCTATTCCTGTGTAGCTTATACTGACATAATAATAGGCAAAGTTCAGAAGTCCAAATTGGCTTGAAAATAAAGGCAAGCAAGATGTTTGTTTCCATTTTATGCAGTATTAGTTGCCCATCAATAAATAACAATATCACATTGCTCTTTGCAGCCAATTAGATCCTGGATATCACAATAGTGGTTTTTACAGTTCTAGCCGGAAACAAAGAACAAAACATAGAAAGTGACTGCAGATAAGAGCCACATGGTCCATCCAGTCTGCCCATTTGTTTATTCAAAACTATACTGACCCTAGACCCTATTTACCCTCAATTTGGTTTACAATTTAGGATACCCTTATATTTATCCCAAGCATGTTTAAACTGTTCTACTGTGTTAGCCTCAACCATCTCAGATGGGAGGCTATTCCAGTTATCTATCACCCTTTCGTCATTTATCCGCACATTTCCTCTGAATCTACCACCCTCCAGTTTATATTCATGCCCTCGTGTTCTATTACACCTCTTCCTTTGAAAAATGCCCCCTCCTCTAGCCGGTCATAATCCTTGATATATGTGAAAGCTGCTATCATATCACCCGCTCCCTTCTCTGCTCCAAGCTATTAATGATTAGTTCCTCTAGCCTTTCTTGGTATGTTGTGTGACACAGGCCATGCACCATTTTAGTTCCTCTTATTTGCACAGTCTCTAATGTATTTATGTCTTTCTGGAAATATGGCCTCCAGAACTGAACACAGTATTCTAGGTGAGGTCGTACCAATGATTTATAAAGGGGCATCACTACTTCTCTCTTTCTGCTACTAATTCCTCTCCCTATGCAACCAAGCATCTGACTTGCCTTTCTCATTGCTTTGTTACATTGCTTGTCTACCTTTAAGTCACATGAAATAATGACTCCTAGATCCCTTTCTGCCTCAGTAGTTTCTAATGTAATGCCATTAATGATATATGGAGCTTTTGGGTTTTTGTGCCCCAAGTGCATGATTTAGCATTTTTTAGCATTAAACTGCAGTTGCCACACTCTTGACCATTCCTCCAGTCTACCTAGATCATCCCTCATTTTGTGTACTCCTCCTGGCGTGTCTATCCTGTTACATATCTTTGTGTCCTCTACAAAAAAGCATATTTTCCCCTCGATACCACAGGCAACATAATATATATAAAACTGAAATTAAATAGCACTGGTCCAAGTATAAAACCCTGGGGTACTCCACTGGTTACCTTACCATCCCCAGAGGGGACTGATAACCCCCCTGTAACAGAGTGTCATATAACCTTAAAGTGAACCCTTTGTTGTATCTTTGTAATACATACAGTACATGAATCTTTAAAGGGAGGCAGTGAGGCAAGATCTGAGTAATGTTTTATTTATTGAATGTTGCATCTAAAGCTGAGGAAATTACCTTGGACCCTTGAACTGCTGCACTCTATTAGATTCTAGCTCTCACTTTCCTATTACTTAATAGAGAATGTCAGCTGGAATCTGGTTGCTATGGGCAACATCTCCACTTTTCCACAGTTTAGTAAATCTAGCCCTTGATCTTTCTTACAGATCCAACCATTTATTAGGGTCTTCACAATAAATGTATCTATATTGAAATATTTTATTAACGACACTCCACATTGTAGGAAAATAGTGATTTTATAGAATGTTTACCATCAAACATTGCAACAACCGCAAGGCATTCAGTACACTTCAGTAAGAACGACGGTCATATCATAGTGCCCATTCGGCATGCACTACCAAGGAAAACAACATTGTGAAATGCAAAATACAATATTTAATTATTCCATTGTACTTGGTGCAATAATTAACACAAGGTGAAATGGGAAAAAATTTGCACATGCAAATAACAATAAACAATATATTATGAAGCCTGGTAAAATGATAGCAAATAAATTTCATATAGTGGAGTACAAACCGTTCACAGTGCAAGAAGGATATTTGTAGATCGCTAGCTGTTCTTATAAAGAAAAGTGCCATTATACATCCACTTCCTTTTTTTTTTTTATTACCCTACTACCACATAGTGGCTTAAAGTAAAGATGGACTGTGAAACAACGATGGTGGCCCCATGTGATCTGTACTAGCCTATAATGATCTCTACTGGTGTTACACAGTACTGAACTAGATTGACTTAGCTTAGTAACTGTACACTGTGCCATAAAACAGACTATCCTTAGTACCACCTCTTTATTTTTCTGGTGCCTGAGTCTTAATTACGTAGAATTAATGCACCCGATTTGACTTTGTGACTTATACCAGTCAAAAGTTAGAAGTAAATTCATAGCAACTGAGCTTGGGTTCTGTGCCATCCATGACTTTTCTCGGTCTCCGTATTATAGGACACTGTGTCTATAGAGCTGATTATCACGAGGCCGACGGACCTTTGCATCTCCCCTATTCTTTTCAGTTCCTTAAGGTGCCCTTTGAGCTTCTCAGTACCATTTGTACCTGAAATGCATTGCAAAACAATGATTAATCTCATGACGCTTGAGCGAAAGATGTGTTAAAAACAAATTGGGAAGAAGCTCTTAATGGCAGGCTCAAGCTAGTTAAAAAAAAAAAAAAGATCTCTAATTAAAATACAGCACTATATACAATGCATTAAAAGCCACTACAGCAGCTGAGAAACCCAACAGGTTCAATATACGGAATGCTGTGAATTTTCTTATTAATCCTATTTTAGAATGGTAAATTTTAAGGTAACTTTTGTATGGCATGTACCCTTAAATAAATTTTATGTCCAGTACTGGCATTATGTGTAAAAAATCATTCAAAATTGTGACGTTGCAATTTAGTGTTTTATAAAATGTTACTCACTTATAATTCATACATGGTAGACTTTGTGGCACTACACTATCTAGTGATGAGTACATGCTATGAACCTAAGACTGAACTGCAGTGGCTAATCCAGAGTCTGAGAGTAAGGGCAAAATATGGTGAACTGGAAGGGAAGGCAAATTTTAAATAAGAAAGCAGAATTAGAGTCGAGAAGAGTTTCCAGCTCAACTCTAATTTACCAATTAAACATAAAACTATGCAGTATGTGAGTTCTATATGCAAAAGCAGAGATTTTTTACTGCAGGAAAATTTTTTAATTCATTTCCTCCCCTCACATTGCAAAATGGTTTTGCTCAGGTCTACACTTGCACCTGTTGTAGCATTACTCTCAAACTCTGGGTCAGTCCTGCAATGTCCATGCAAACATCCACTTGGAAATTAAGTTCAAAGTTTCAACATTATGGGACTGAGCTAGAGTTTGAGAGTAACAGGTGGAAATGGGCAAAACCATGTTGAACTGCAGGGGAGGAAAACTGAAACTGCAAACAGAATTTCCTTCTGTTTTTGTGTATACTCTTAAACTCTGGATAAGCCCTGAAATCTGACTGTATGCAATAAAGCAAGCACCAGCTACATGAATCCTGTATTTACAGATTATGGACTGGATCCAGACTTAAGTAAGTGCTTGAAATGAGTTACTCCTCGGCTAAACCATGTTGATTGCAGGGGGAGTCAAGTTAATTGTATTCTTTGCATGCAGGGATATATCTTTGAATTGCTTACTGCACACAGATACTGACCAGCGTTACTATCACACTGTTATTTAGACTTGGGATATGAAACATCACCTCTAAACTCTAATACTGTTTGCAACAGATGAAATATGACTCCCCTGCAATCGACATGGTTTAGCCCAGGAGTAACTAATTTCAAGCACTTACTTAAGTCTGGATCCAGCCCTATGTGTTACATGTCCTGTTATTGAACACATGTAAGGAATAGAGGGACACTTATAAAAACTGCCAAACATCAAAAACCTGTAGTAACAGGTATACCTGTCATTTCTTTTGTTTACTACAAAATATGTTTTATATATATATATATTTGCAATAACCTGTGCATCAGTTTTCATAAGCATCCCCCATTATTCGTAGCTAGTGGTTGAGACTGACTAGATACAGCAAAAAGAACAAGCCAAGCAAATTATCTAACAAGCTAAAACATAGGTCATAATAATACACATATGTCTTCAATTCTATCCCAATGCATCTTTATGTGCTGCAACTAAGATGGAAATAAATTTTCTAAAACTAGCGATTATTTTCATTGTATATTTAGGTGACTAATACTTGTCTTATTTTATTTAAGGAGCTACCAAATAAACAAAGGTGCAAAGCAGATTAGTAATACAGAATATTATAATCATTGCTGCCATTTTTACTAAGCAGCTTTAACACCTTTCTAGCTCTGACTTACCTGCCAATCACTAGGGAATACTGTATACTAATTTATCCTTTAACACAGCTGCTTCATTCATGCTCTAAAATCAATCCCTGCTCAATGTATCAAACATGGAAGGTTATAATCCTGTATACAGCAACAGCACGTCATATTAAACACCGTGGACCTGGAAAGGATTATAAGTATTCCCTTGTTTGTGATACTGCCATGGGTGGTAAATCGGCTATGCGAATAAATAGTGCACCTGCCATTAAAAACACAGTTAGAGCAGGGACTATGTGAGTTGCATCAGTTTAAAATAATTTGGTCTTCCCCTATGAACCAAAAAAATAACACACGGTGAACACACTCATTGTGGCTGGCATACAAAATGGCTGCCGCATGTGCTGTGTATAGGCAACAGAAATGATAAAAATTAGCTTAAGAAAAGGACATATCTACATATGTATAATAATAATGTATCATTTAGCTATACATTGCACGTTTAATTAACAAAATAAGTCATTTAAATTTTTTTTGTCTCTGTCCAATATAGTATTAGTTAAAAAACTGCTTTTTTAGTTTGCAGTGCATAAAGAAACCTTCATACATACCTTCCAACATGACACATTCCATTAGGTACAAAATATGCTCCTCAGTTTCCAACTGTCAGTTACCATGGTAACCACCTTTGTTGAACAGGCATATAGTTTTTAAATATCAGTTAATTCATGTAAACCAGGTAAGTGACTGTTGGAAGCTCAGGAGCGGATTTAATTGTACCTAATGGAATGGGTCATGTTGGAGGGTCTGTTCATATTGTGTTACCATAATGGCCGGACGTGAGTGAATCTCTTTCATTGCACTGCCCCTTCTAGGATTATCTTATTTCTATTTGGTTTTATGCCATTACTTATTACGCCTCTGACTTATAAATCCTCATCCTGAGAAAATCTGTTGGAAGTTAAAATACCTCTATTACAAAATACAAGTTGCTTATCCTTTCCCTTAGCAACAGATAACATCACTGGGAGTCCTGAACCTACAGTACTGCACATCTAATGGGTGAAGGCCATAGGTGAAATTTAAGACACGTTGAAGTCTAAATAGCAGCACACCTCTGTATCAGGTTTTTGCGGTCAAAGGGGAAAAAAAAAATTACCATATCCTGATCAATGTTAATAATAGGTCACATTTGTTACTCTGATCCTGACAGAATCTGAGAACAGCAATGTGTTTTGTGAAGCATCTCCAGTGTTAAAAAAAAAAATTTAGAACAAATAATTAAATCATCCTTTCTTTTGTTTATGTATGTGAAATTAAAGTGGACTCCTTAACTATGTACCCTGGACGCTGCCATTTTGGTTCCTGATTAACTCGGTGCTCAAGCCTCAATAACATCACCAGTATCTGGTAAATCAATAGGCTCAACATTGGTTCAGTCCACAAAATGGCTGCCTACATAGTGTTGGGATCCTCTTTAATAATGTGTGGTTGTGTAATCATTGGAAGCATTGGCACTGTCAAACCTCTTTAGCAAATCATTCATACAAACATTGTAGTTGTTTGCAAATGACCAAATTTGCAGAAAGGTTTTAAAGGCATCACTGAATATTTATAAATATAAAAAATTTCCTCTCATCTCTTGGGCATTCACGGAAAGTTCATTTTGTTGAGAATTGAAAACATTTTATAAAATGGAACATAATTTAGACGTGTGCCTTATTTCTCGTCGGGTTCTGAAGGGCTTCTTTGTGTTCTTTTCTTTTTGTTCTGGATTTGTGACAATAGGAACGTTTTCTACTGCTTTCTTCTTCTGGATTCTGTGAAGGACAATTCTGTAAATTCCTGTTATTGAGCTCCGAGAGTCTTTTCCCCGATTGTTAAGAATATGGTCCTCTGTGATGCCCAGATTTTCCAAAGTGTTCTTAACCTCTGTTTCATCGTCCTTTAGAGCACTTGTGTCTAGGAGGTGTTTTGGGTCCAAGCTAAAAGGTTCCAGAGGCTTTGGATATTGGATTCCCTGCATCCATTCACTGTTCATGATATAGTCCACACTGCACCTTTCTGAAGGTACAGGCTGAAGCATCCCCTTAATGAGCCTCTCACAAGGTTCTGATACATACGGGGGGATGGAATATGTTCCATCCAGAATGCACTTTTTTAATTTGGCCACTGTGTCTGCTCGAAATGGCATACTGCCGGTCACCATGAAGTATAGAAGGATGCCCAATGCCCAAATGTCAACAAACACACCAACGTAATGTTCATCCCGAAACAACTCTGGGGCAGCGTATGGAGGAGAACCGCAAAAAGTGTTCAGTGTTTCATCTTTTTTACTTATCGTGCTAAATCCAAAGTCTCCAACCTTCACACAAGTGTTGCTTGTATAAAAGACGTTTTCTGCTTTCAGGTCTCTGTGTATAATTTGGTTGTCGTGCTAAGCGGGAAGAATAGAATAACAATTAAACGGTTTTGCAAAAAAGAATAATTAAGGGATTAAGAATGTCAAGATTATTGTTGGTGAGATCATCATTAGTGGAATACAGAGCATGTTGAACACTTTATAATAGTGTCTGCAGAACAAAGTATAATTGGATTTCAAAGAAACAGTCTTACTTAGGAATTAAGTCCTCCCCAGTGATTATCATTTCAATTTTATTTTTATTCAGTAACATCTACACTCAAAAGTTCTTGGCTTCTTTATTGCACACAATAATATGTATGTAATGTATTTCCATAATGCTACACCTATTTTCCTATCCTTTGGAACTCTCCTCTGACACTAAACAGAGCTAGATTTACTAAACTGCAGAGAAGGAAAAGTGGAGGTGTTGCTCCTAGCAATTAATTAGATTCTAGCTCTCTCTCACTTTCCTATTACATATTAGAAAATGTCAGCTAGTATCTGATTGGTTGGATGGGTAACTGCTTCACTCTTCCATTTCCCTAGTTTAGTAAATCTAGCCCAGGAGTATTTAATTATTTAAACACTCCGGGTGATTACTCATTTCTGTAATACAACTGCTTAGAACCTTTTTTCCAAGTTTGGCTAGAAAGGATGACAGAGCAGAGATGGTGGATTAGTTTCACTAATATTGTTGTATGTCATATAAATTTTAGAGTAAGGTAGAGTGTTTTGTCCTGAATCTAGCCCCTTTTGTATATTGATGCTCATATTATGCTATTATTATATAAAGGCTCTTTATGATATTAAGGTTACCCAAACACAATGGAAGTCTTTCTTTTCTAAACATTTATGTGTAGGCAGCGGTGACTTCATCAAGGAACAGAATGATGTCACTGGCTCCAAGGGAATTTATTTCCTGTATGCTAATGCATATTGGTTCCTTGGATAAAATACCTGTATCAATGATCAACTAACAGTTCATCAAAAATGAAACAAAATCCAGAGATTATAACCGGAATAATTAAACAATAGCTTACCATATGTTTCACAGCAGATACGATCTGTGAGAAGATGACTTTACTTTCTGATTCAGGTAACTTTCCATCTGTGTTAATTTTTGCAAATAGTTCCCCGCCACCAGCATACTCCATCACAAGGTGCAATTTGGACAGGGTCTCCACCACCTCGTAGAGCCTAATAATGTTAGGGTGATGCAATTTCTCCATGCTCGATATCTCCCGTGATAACAGGCGCTGAGTCTTCTGGTCCAGCTTGGTCTTGTCCAAGATTTTTATTGCAACTTTTTCTAGTAATGAAAACATACATTTATTCACTTTACAATTCTGCTAGTAGACCTGCTACCCACAGATATATTATCAGCATAGCTGCCAACTCTCCCTAAATATCAGAGAGAACTCCTTGAAGTGTGGCTAAACTCCTTGACTCCCTGAAGTATTTGGCAATCTCCCTGATGCTAATTTACTTACAGAAAATATTGTAGTATGAGGATAGAATTTAGAAATTGTGTCCTGACAATTTAACAATCAATAAATACTGATACTGCCATTTTTATTGAGAAATAGTTTTCCTGACAGCACTAGACAGAGCTGGGTGGAGCTATTCACAGGACACACCTCTTTGGCGGTACAGGACACACCCCTTTGGGGCAGCGCCTTGATAGGGCTATCACAATTTTTCTGATATTTAGTTGCAAAAGTTGGCAACCATGATTATCTGTCAAAATGCAGGAGATTAGATCCCAGTAAAAAGTTCCATTATTCACATGCCGCGCCTTAATATACCCACAAATATCAATTACCCTTATGCAGTGCTTTTTTTGTAAGAAAAAACGTGCCGGAACTCACATCAACTCACGCACGACCACACGACCAATCACAAGCCAAGCAGCGCCACAAGCCGGGCAGCGCCATCACAACCAGCGCAGACGAAGTATGCATGCATCGGACTCGACACACAAGCAGCCACATGCACCGTCGTTTCAATGATTTTGCCGCCGAAACCTTTAAAACTTTGTCGAAAAAAGGTGCTGGAACTCCGTTCCGGTGCGTTCTATGACAAAAAAAAGCACTGCCCTTATGTATCTCTGCACCCTATTGTTAAGAAAGAACACAGACAATTTTCTAGTAGCACTTGTGCAGCTAATAAATCATAATGATAATAATATGTCATAATAATTATAATTATATTTAATAACTGTTTCAATTAATTTATGTTGAGCTCTAGACCAATTGAATTCTCCAAATAATGTGGAGTGGAGATGGGGGTAAACATTACATGTAGGGGTCATCCAAAGGGGACTATTTCTTTAACAGAGTTAACTAAACTGGAATGAATACCCTGTAGGGGGCCCAGCTAGAGACTGCTGTAGCTGATTCATACACTGCTGGTAAGTGGCATGCCTGTAACAGTGCGAGTCTTTATACCATTCATCCTGTGTGAATGATGACAGAAACTTGTGCCTCTGCCAGCAGACAGTGCAGTGAGGACCAGCACGGGTGACTGAGGGTTGAGCGGATCAGTCAGTGATTATGGAACACAGTATGCTGGCTTGTTGTTGCTGTTTTATCCTCTAGCAGTTTTATAAGCAGTCACGACATTTCAGTGGATAATAATCTAACAAAAAAAAAAAGTACTGCAGAATTTCCACAGTGATTCTTCCCTATTCTTTTCTAGGGGGGGTGGAGAACCGGGCCCTGTGCATGCCTGGGGGCCCCTGCTCTGAATCAGGCCTAAGCAGTGTGAAGAAACTGATTTCCTGGGGCCCCACATTCCTCTTGGTAGCCCTGACTACATGCATTTCATGAAGGTTTTCAGTGACCCACAATATATAACCTATGATCTCACTGGCGCATGACTTTGTCCATCCGATATATGTAGATGGCAGCAGCGATATAATGTCTGGTCCACTGATAGCCATCCATGCAACTAGTGTTAAGGCTATGAAATGGCACCAGCTTTATTCACTGCATCTGTATAACCAGTTCCCTTAGGGTTCATTAAGAGGTCCAAGGGGAATGACCCTTGCTTAGAGATAATGGGGCTGATCTACAGCCGCATGTTATATGTCAGGCAAAAAGCGCCTCATACTTCTGAGCGCAAAACATGGGGCTGTCCTAAGGTGCATGTAACGATACCTCTGAATACCTAGGTATATACCGCGCCTGATGTACCCGACAACACAGTCACGTGACCATATACTTTGCAGGGCGGTACAGTAATACACTGTAAACGGAAGTTATAATTAATGCGAGCACCTCTTTCGTAATGTAAATGTCAGAAAATAATTGCAAACAATATTGTTCATTTTGATAAAGACATAAAAAAATGATTATTTTTCTTGCTGTATGCAGAAATGATTTAACATGTCCACAAAATATCAGCAGTTATTTGTGACCCTTTTGTAATGTTTATGAAGTGTTACATCCGAATGCAAGGGTAAGAAATGGGTCACAACCTGGGGACAGATTTACTAAGCTGCGGGTTTGGAAAAGTGGAGATGTTGCCCAACCAATCAGATTCTAGCTCTCTTTTTTTTTTATTACATATTAGAGAATGTTAGCTGGAATCTGATTGGTTGCTATGGGCAACATCTCCACGTTTCCAAACCCGCAGCTTAGTAATTCTGGTCTCTGGACTTAGACATGACCGGAGCTGGTGCTAAGGTATTGATATAAGCAGTCCTTTTTTACATCTGTGTTCATCTATGGATTAGGTGCTCTTGCTTACGAACCTCCTTACCGTACATTGACTAATTCCCTCCACCCATTCCCTCCCTTAACACACCCTTTAAAATGCAAGCCATCGCAGCATGAGTTGCGCCCAGATCTAAATAACCCGTAACTGTGTGCTCTTTATTTCTGAGCATGTGCAGTAGAAAATCACACAGAAATACATCATGTCAGCTGGCATACGCTCATCTCTGAATCACCTCCAAAGATTCTGGGCACTGAAGGTTTCAAGATAAGGCCTTTAAAATACAACACTGACAGAACATTCTGCCAAACATGGCGCTGAAATGACTTTCTTCCCAAAAACTACCGATTAGTTTTATGATTAAAGTTAAATCTTCCTATTAATTAGTACAGTAATTACATATACATTGATCTTTGGCTGTATTCTTGTAAATTAGACATTTCTGAAAAATGGATTGATATACTTAATACTAACACAAAATGCGATGTATATTTCAGAACTAACATTTTATAAAGCCATACCTTTGGTAAGCATGTGAATCCCAAGTTTAACTTGTGAGAAATTTCCGCTTCCAATTTCCCCGCGCAGTCGGTAGAGGCCTATCCTTTTACCCAGGGTCATCTCCTTGACCGTCTTCTCATCATGTGACATATCATGGGTCAGCTTTTCAAAGGGTGTCATCTTGCGCTGCTTTCCCTCTCCATCCTGTTCATAGCCCTCTGATCGAGCATAGTCCTCCACGGTATTATGCCGGTTCCAACGGGCATACCGCTGGTTCCCGGGACCCCCTCCATTCATGTACATTGCTGTCATGGTCAACATTTGGACGCTTTTTGTTCACCGTCTTACTAGATAAAATAAATATATTATGATATAATAGTCACAGATCACAGGTGCAGTCACATAGTCTTGGTAAGCTCCAAATGGAAATTATCAATGTCCCAGATGGCAAGAACACCCGTCTTCCAAAATTATCTTTACAGTTAGAAATAGTTTTATGGTAAAAGGCAAACAAGGTCTTTAAAAGGTGTCTTTGTGTCCTGTCTTACGTAGGAGACACTGAGACTCCTCTTGTTATTTGTGCAGTTGAAGGAATTTCTGTGTCTTGACTCAGTTTCATTCTCCAGGCTTCAACCAATACTCCCTTTTCCTGCCTCCTTGAGTCCTGAAATGTCTACTCTTTCTGCAATGCCTCCAGGCTCATTGACTCTCTCCAGGTCTGAAGACACTGGCTGGCTGGTGCTCTACAGAAATAAGTAACCTCCTAGGTCACATGACATGACAGAGCAGGATTAAGGGGCTGCAATGTCAAATTAGCCTTCTTAGCCGTAGACAAGCCTGCATTAGAGGCATGATCCTTCTCAAAAGTTACCCAGACGTCTGGTTCCACTGAGGAGATAGAAAGAGAATGTCATTAACGCTTATGTAAACACTTTCTTTCTACACTGGCCAGGGTTCATTATGAGGCAACTGTCTCAAGATTAAAAAAAATTGAGCTTGCTGCAAAATTTACAGCATTAATAATACAAATGTAAATGTTTTAGATATTTGTGGTTTAAATCTTTGCAAACTTAATAATTAAGCCTTTATGCCTAATATGGAAGGTATCACACAATACACTAATACACATTGTTAAAGCTAATTTAGGTAAGTCACATAAGCAGACTTTTTACAGGCAAAGCAGTTATGTCCATCCCTGTAAGTGTATATAATTAATAGATTATATAATCAAACCTATAAAAGAAAAGTGCATATAATGGCCCAGATCCAGAACAACGGATGTCCGACCAAGGAGAGTGCATAGTAATTACGAGCACGAAATACGCTATGCGTTGAAACGGAAAGGGAACGTAGGTCTGGATCTACCCCAATGTGTTTATATATTACTGCCAAATGACATCATTTTCCGGTTTTAAAGTGGGTATTTTCATAACAAGTTTAACAAACACACTGAATCCTGACTTATATTCAAGAGGTACAGCTTTCAAGTAAAGTGATAGGTTACAGTCTAATGAATATTATTACTTCAACACAATGGACTAAATTTACTAAGCTGCGGGAAAGTAATAGTGGAGACGTTGCCAATAGCAACCAATCAGATTCTAGCTGATATTTTCAAGTATGTAATAGGAAAGTAAGAGTTGTAATCTGATTGGTTGTTATGGGCAACATCGCCACTTTTCCTTCCCCACACTTTATAAATCTAGGCCAATGAATGTATGCAAGCAGCAGATGGCGAGTCTACATAATTACTACTATAATAGAATTATTTCTATTGCTCAAAACTTTAACAGTGGAAAAGTAGAAGTGGAAATGGAGAATGAAAATCTAAAATAAATCTCATCATTTCAGTTAAAGCAAATGGAGAACTAGTGGTACTACCTTATACATACATCTGGCCACCCACTATGCAATAATCTGTGTTTAGTGCATGACGAGGATAGATTGGTAGGACTCAAAAACAATGTTCTAAAACCACTCCTACCCAATAATCAGATTGTTCAGTCTGTCTGATTAATCTGTCAGCTGTGGGTATATCCTATCAGGATGGGGAGGGAGACGGAGGGAGACCCCCCCCAATTATTGGGTAATGTGTAGCGACTGTACAATGTCTCAAACTATGACAGCATTACACCAGAAGCCAAAAATATGTTTAGTGTGCAGCAAGCATGTCAGCAGCTGACTCTAAGGGCCATTGTAGGGGGGGGGGGGGGGGGTTTTTGGGGGGGGGGGGGTAGGGGAGTGGCAGAAACTTCACAAATTCGGCGACTTTGCCTTTTTTAGCCTATGAAAATATAAACTTAACCAGGACAATTATTAGCTTTGCTCGAGGCCCTAAATGATTGTTTATTTTACCCTTACAAATGAAAGACTTTCAGAGTTGGCCAGAATAGAATCATGTTATAACACTGTAACGGACCTAATCTGAAAACGATGACCTGCAGAGATGATTTCTATAGACCGGATTCGCGTCATTTTAAGAATGTAGGACCGGATCCAGACCCCCGCGTGCTTTCCATGCGCGCGGGGGTCTGAAATTACGCGAGACAGAGGGGAGTGCACACCCCCTGTCACTCCCCTCTGTCGTGCTTACGAGAGAACTCCCCCTTTTACTACCCTCTGGTGTGGGCTTTATGGCAGTTGCGCTGCCATAAGCCTGCCTTAACGGCGACGGCCGGATCAGCGGTCTGTACGACCGCTGATCCGCTACAGTGTGGGAGCCCCCTCCCACACTGTACACTTTACAAGCTTCCCCCCGCCCGCTTTAGCGGGCGTATGTGAAGCACAGCCCATTTGCATGCAAATGGGCTCGGACGGAAGAAAGTTCCGTCCAATTGTTTAAACGCTAGGATTAGGATGCGCCCTCCAGTTCAGTCAGGTGATTTACGCACCTTGCGTGCGTAAATCACCTGATGCTATTAAATCTGGATCCGGTCCGTAATTAGGAATCTCATTTAGGAAGAAATATACATGCTAATGCCGCCTTGGGGAGTGTTTAGGTAGAAGTGGGAGGGGGAGGGATTTAGATTAGCCGGGGAGGGCGGGGGTGGGGAGAGACATTGTCTGTGCTTAGTTTTCTTCGTAAGAAGGAAACAACGCACGGTTAGATAAGGTATCCCTATGGCACTCTTAAGTGCCCTAAGGTACCTAAAAACAGGGGGTTAGGGGCTGAACAAGTGAGTTAGGTGCAGATCTGTCTCTTAGTTGTGAATACCGCCCTATGTGTCTTAGGACTGGATCTTGTTCTGCAGCACTCAGAGCTCTGGGTGGGGATCCAATACCAGGGAGGGCGTGGAAGTCTGCATAGTACAGGTGCAGGTTGCATGGTCATTGTGCTGTTTACATGCCTCCACATTCCCATTAGCGTAAGCAATGTCTGCGTCCCGCCTTTTCCAGTAAAGAAGTCTGGATCCGGTCCATCATTTTTGTTTGTGATTCATTTGTCTACTTGTGAGATTCAATGTTTTCTCATTTTATTCACTTTCATTTGTAAAAAACTCAGCTCTGAAATACTGCAGCAAACACAGAGGTTGTGCCCAGCAGGACCTGGGATACAGAGAAGAGGGTAATCCCAGCAATGATAACACAGACAGAAAGAGGTCACTAGTGGTAGCTATGGAGCACAGAGGACTACAAGGAGACCTTCATTAGTATGTATTTGTCAGGACAGACTGCCTCTATTCCCAGCATTGAGCTGCTATTACCATAAAGAGAAAACGGAGCTCAACACTGTCTGCAGCATATTCCAATAGTACAAAGAGATCCATATATAACCTCTTAGAAGATGTTGCCTTATGTTCTTAAGCTGGGCACACACTAGAGCGATTATCGCCCCCCAGCGTGTGGCTGCCGATAAACGGGACGATTTTCCCCTGGGGAAAGGTCCCGATATCGGCACCATACATTAGACGAGGCTGGGGGCGATAATCTCTGCTGGAGAGCCTGCAGCCAGCCTATTGGCTGACTGCAGTCTCTCTCTGATTGGCTGCAAAAAAAAAAATTCTCACTGACAGGCTGCTGCGCGGTGTCCTCTCTCCCTCTGTCTGGCTATACAGCGCCCAGACAGAGGGAGAGAGGACACAGCGCTGCAGCCTGTCAGCATGTGGGGCTCTGCAGCGCTCTGTCCTCTCTCCTTCTGTGTTAAATGTCTGTCCAGCAGTCATTTTACATTGAGGGAGAGAGGGCAGAGCACTAGGTACCTTCAAAAATCGCAGCTAGGGTCCGATTATCAATCAGGAATTCCAAAAGATGCGATAATCGGACCCTGGCGTTTTTGGAGCGTTTTATCGCCATTTCGAAAAAAAATCTTAACCATACACTAAAGCGACATTTGGCCCAATCCACGGTAATTGTGCGTTTGGGCCAATAATCGCTCTAGTGTGTGGCCAGCTTAACTCCACGAAGGGCTTTTTAACCCCCACTGTGACATTCAAATATTGGTTTGCACAGGACCATCTGCATATATTGGGTGGTTTTCTCTGCATCTTCTTTCTGTGCTTACAGCTGTGTTTATTTGTGCTAGACATTTTTGTAGGTCTGGAATACGAAATAACTGTCTTGTCTTTTATGCATTAGATACAGTTATAACCAGAGAGCTACATTACGTCATAGCCCCAGGCCACAAACATGCAAGCAGAATATATTTACAGGGGAAAACGCTAAATTTGTGCCTTTAAGTAAACGAAGGACAATTACAATCCACAAGTGAATAATAAAAAAAAATGCAATTAATCTACTGTATATCCCAATTAACGGCCCTCATAGTGTCTACGTGAGATCACACCACTGGGCAGCTTAATTTGTTCATGTAAGAAATTATAATAAAGCTTTGATATTTAAAAATATTATCTATTAAGCCACATAGATAAAGATCCGTTAGGTAAAGGTACGCAATTATACGCACGTACAATGCAAGCCAACACCCATGACACTCCCCTCACACTGACCGGTTTACAGTGACTTCCGCCTCCCTAGAGAACCCTTATCTCTACGTGTGCATTTACGTGCGTATAATACGTACGTATGTAGTTAACCGCGCCCTCAAATGGTCATTCAAATACCTCCCCCAACCCACTTTTACGTAACTTTGTCCGTACAGATTTCAACCACGCCCCTCCATACGTATGTCCCCAAGTGCGATTCACACGTATGTGCCTTATGGACTTCCGTGCGTGAATTCAATGTAAATAGCTGCGCAGTGACCCCGATTGTAAAAATACACACGGAACTCCGAGCAAAAACAGATCTGTAAATACAGCCCAAAAACACAGACGGCCCAATATAGAGTTGTCCATATTTTTTGTTGTTAGAACAATGAATTTGCAGCACACACACCATCCAGCATCCGATAGTTGTGTATGTGGCTGCAGCAGGGCTGTGCAGATGCAAGTCGATATGCTTAGAATTGTAGTACTTGTGTATTTTTCAACTCAACATCTCATACAACTGGTGTACACAAGCCCCAGCTTGTGTGCGTGCCACAGCTGTACATGAGGCCCAGAGAAAGGATTTCCCACTAGGATTTCAATCTTTATAAATGTTAGAGTATCAGAAGATATGAGGTAAATTACATGTGGAGAAGACCAGCGATTGTTGAGGAAGGACAGCACCAAGGATGGCCAGCAGAAGGCAAGCACAATTGCTTGTGTACGATATACAGCACTCTGCAATGGCAACTCCAAAAACAGCTATGTGAAGAAGAGCAAAGTTTGCTAATATCGGTCCGTATTCAGAGTACCGGACGTATAACATATTCGTCCGGTGTTTAGCGATTTTTACTACTGCGCATGCGTAGTAATTTTTTACGTAATTAGATTAGACCGCATTTATGCAATCTACGTAAGAAAAAGATACGTAGATTACGTAAAAAAATGACTACGCATGCGCAGTAGTAAAAATCGCTAAACACCGGACGTATATGTTATACGTCCGGTACTCTGAATACGGGCCATCGTTTTCACATTACTACACGGGTTGTTGCAGGGTTAAAAAAAAAACAAAAAAAACCTAAAAACGCTGAAGGGTAGACCCAGGGAATTTCTGACACTGGGTCCTAACAGTGTGAAAGCCTGTCCACGCCTCCGAGAGAGAGGTTTGTTTACTGTTGCCATAGCAATTAATGTATTAATATTTCTTAAAATGTATTTAAGGACACATCTGTCATCTCTAAACAATGAAGGCAACCATATTGAACCAATAATCAACCAATCAGTTCACTCAGAACTTTTGACATCACTAAGCAATGCGTGTATAGACAGCAGACCTTATTGGAAATAATAAATGCAGATTCATGCAAATTGCCTTGTATCTCTGTGTGAAAAGCACACAGCTAAATATGACATAAAGAAGCTTCAATGTCATCATGAGTAGATGCTCATTACAGTTTCCAACAAAAGTTCTTTTCTACTCTGTGTAATAGCTATTGACTACTTCTGTTTGTTCCCAGGCAGCTAATACAATATAGGTAACATTAAAGAACAACATCACACAAATTCATAATTGTTCTGTATTTGATCCATGAAGAAACAAAGACAAAACACCATAACACGTTTACAATGTGTAATAATTAAAAAAGTGTGAATCTAATTTGCGCAGACCAGATGGCCAATACAAACTGTATTACTGATTTTACTGTATTATTGAGTTTACTGATTCATAATCTAATCTCTCAAGTAGAAAAAAAAATGTTTTTCCTGCCCCTTTTGCCCCTAATGTTCCCAATAAACAGACAATTTCTAATTTGGAGCTGCAAATGCAGATAACTTGCTTCTAGTGAAATGTGCTGGTCAGGGAGCTAGTTGTATGCATCCTTTCCTCTTACTGCTCTGCGCTTGCCCAAGCCAAACAAATTTTCTTCAAATCTCTCATCTCCCAAGCATTCAACCCCCGTCGCCTTTTCGCCACCTAACACTCTCCTCTCCCCTCCCACGCTTTCCATCCCACCCTCTATCTCTGCTTCCAACTTTGCCTCCATCCCACCCTCTATCTCTGCTTCCAACTTTGCCTCCTACTTCTCATCCAAAATGATTTCTAAAACCAGAATGATTTCTATCAGAAATGACATCTCCTCCACTGTGCTTCCCCCATCTCTCCCCAATTCTCCACCACCCTTTCTATGCAATCATTCTCAGTTTTCTTCTTTCCATCCTATGACAAGTGATGAAATTCACTCCCTATTAATATCCTCACCACCCTCAACCTGCCCTGTGGACCCTATTCCCTCACACCTTCTCTAACACCTCTCTCCCACTGCCTGCTCCCATCTAGCCCACCTTCTCAACCTTTCCCTCTCATCTGGTATCTTTCCTTCCTCTTTTAAACATGCTCTTGTCTCTCCCATTCTCAAAAAACCTAATCTGGACCCTACATCCCCCTCCAGCTACCGACCTATATCCCTTCTCCCCTTTGCCTAAAAACTCCTTGAGCGCTTAGTCTACCAACGTCTCATCAGCTACCTTACTGACAACTCTCTCCTGGACCCCCTCCAATTTGGCTTCCGGCCCCTTCATTCCACTGAGACTGCCCTTACCAAAGTGACCAATGATCTGTTACCTGCCAAATCCAAGGCCACTACTCCATCCTCATCCTTCTTGATCTGTCAGCTGCTTTTGACACCGTTGACCACCCTCTTCTTCTTCAAACCCTCTGCTCTTTTGGTCTCACTGATACTGCTCTCTCCTGGTTCTCCTCCTATCTCTCTGACCGCACCTTCTCTGTTTCCACCGATAGCTCATCTTCCCATCCCTCTCCACTCCCAGGGCTTTGTCCTTGGCCCACTCCTTTTCTCCCTCTACACCTCCTCATTGGGTAACCTCATCAGCACCTTTGGTTTCAACTACCATCTCTATGCCGATGACATTCAAATCTACCTCTCCTCCCCTGACCTTGACCCCTCTATTCTGTCTAAGATTTCCGAGTGCTTTGCATCCCTATCCACATCGATGGCCAAACGCTTCCTCAAGCTGAATATGGACAAAACGGAAATGATTGTTTTTCCTCCCCCTGGGATTTCCTCCCCACCCTCCATCATGATAACCATTGCTGATACCTCTGTCTCCTCATCCCCCCAAGTTCGCTGCCTAGGTGTCATCCTTGACTCCTCACTTTCCTTTATACCACACAGCCCTCTCTCATTCTAGTCGTTTCCACCTACGCAACATTGCACGCATCCGTCCCTTCCTCACCAATGAAGCTAATAAAACCCTTATCCACTCTTTAGTCATATCACGCCTCGACTACTGTAACCTCCTGCTCATAGGTCTCCCGCTCACCCGTCTCACCCCCCTTCAATCTATACTCAATGCTGCTTCCAGGCTCATCTTCCTCTCACGCCGCTCTACCTTGGCCTCTCCTTTATGTCAAACCCTCCATTGGCTTCCTGTCCGCTTCAGACCTCTCTTTAAACTCCTTACCCTCACCTTTAAGGCCATCTCTTCATCCACTGCTCCCTACCTCTCTTCCCTCATCAACATGCTCACCCCTTCCCGCCCTCTCCGTTCTGCTAACCAGCGCTGTCTGACCTCTTTACTGATCACCACATCTCACGCCCGTATCCAGGACTTCTCCCGTGCTGCAACTCTGCACTGGAACGACCTTCCTTCTTCAGTCAGACTCTCCCCCACATTGCAGGTCTTTAAGCGTTCACTCAAAACGCACCTGTTCAAGCTAGCCTACCCCTCCTCCACTTAACATCCACACTGCATCCTTCATATATTCCTTCTCTTCCTTCCCACTCTCCTCCGCTCACACCAGCAGTCCACTTCCTTTCCTCTCCTTATGTCTTCTGTAAGTTCTTCCCTCCCACATAGTGTGTTAGCTCTCATGATCAGGGCCCTCCATCCTAGTGTTGTTCCATCCTCCACCACTCCCTCCTTACTTTGTACCCTCTTGTCCCCCTCTGCTACCTCTGGTTGTTCCCTCTCAACCTCTCACTGCGCTCTATCCTCTGCTACCTGATCTTACAAGCTTGACACCTCGCATTTTGCCTTGCGTTCTGTGCTTGCTTCACTTTATTGTTTTTCTGTGATATTTTTATAGTCATATTGTATTTAATATATACTATGCTGTCCATCCCTACCCTATATGTCTGTATTGCATTTTGTTGTATTTTGTACGGCTCTGCGGACATCTTGTGGCGCCTTTTAAATAAACGATAATAATAAAATAAATGCGCAAAAACTGAGAAATATGCACCTAAGAAGTCTAAGAATCAGGGCCTATATCTTTATACAGTAGTTTATGCTATATATTATATTACATATTATACTATTACCTACATATATCTTTTTGTAATACATTACAAAACAAAAAAAAAAGCAACCTTCAGCAATGCAACTTTATTGAAAAGGTTAAAGGTTAGCTTCCACACAATGTAAGCAACCATTTTGTGGACTGAACCAATATCCGAGACAATGAATTCATTTGGAAGGAGGATGATTATTGTTGATATTCTGCACATAAAATGGTACATACACAGATTGCTCGTAAAATGAAAGCAAATTTGCCTCCATTTTAAGGCAGTGATGTTGTTCTTAAGTTGCAGATTATTACTTTACAATAGTTCAACTGAGTTTAAATACAAGAAAAGAAATAGTATATTAACTGCCTCAGCAATAATATAGAGGTGTGGTATTATCGTCAGCCTAGCTGGCAAACAGTGCTATCAGGATGTAAACAGAGAGGAAGGAGCTAAACAAGTCGCAGCTGCTAGGTTTGTTAGAACAAAAGAACATTATGTAACAGTTCAGGTATGAATACACTGTACAACACAGATCTTAGAGGACATGTATACAAAAGTCAGGGTGGATACACATTATTCTCCAGTTTTCTTGGCTACCTAAGATACAGGAAGCAACATGATTTAAAGAGACCCAACTCAGAGAGCCTTATCAAACTTCTCTGTGTTTTTTTTAGCAGAGATGGCCCCTTAGGGCCAGGTTCAGACCCACGTATGTTACTTAGGCAAGAGGTAATAGTGACATCTGCGTTATGATAGGGCTCTCCAGGTGTATGGAACTCAAGGCAGGCTTATGGCAGCGCAACTTCTGCAAACTCTGCATAAGAGAGGGGAGTGACAGGGCAGTCTACCAGACCTCCGAATCTGGCTCTTAAAGTCTATTCCACACACCAGTATCCAGCACGCTGACTAATACCGCTTTCACATCACCCTCCCAGAAAAACCC
>WWET01004577.1:111385-122200 GCA_011038615.1 Limnodynastes dumerilii | reverse complement strand
AAGAAATAACATTAAAAACAGAATAAAAACATTACTGTCACTCCCCCTGGCATATAGCATGGTTTTTGCCAGGTGTAACTTCCCACCTGATTTCCACTTAAGTCACACTTTGGATCTGGTCCATTATTACTGTCTTATATATCGCATAACAATGCTGAACATATACTTCTCTATATATCGTCAGTGTATAATTTTCATGGTATAACAGACCTCTGTAGTGCGGCTGTTACTTATGGGCTTCTGCTTGTAAACCTTTGCAGGTCTATGTGGAAAGCCGCGGATTGCGGATATTGGCGGCGTTCCATATTTGGTGCCAACTGCGCGTCTCGATAAAGTAGGTTTTTATGAAGTTGTAAACACATTAAAGAGAATCCGCTGTAAGGAATGAACAATATGTATCATCTATATGTCCAGAAGGCCGGATCCAGACTCCAGTGTTTATCTGAGGTCTGGATAGTTACCCAGAGAGAGGGAACGCCTGTATTGTCACCTGACTAAGAGGGAACGCCCACTTGTCACCTCAGCCCCACCCTCTTTCAATCATTGTCATTGCTCTGTAGTCTGAATGGGTTGGAATGTGTAGAATGGATGTGTGCAGTATGAAAAAGCAGCCACCTTCCTACTTCAAGCCATGGTAAAAAAAAATCACATGACTGACCCAGAATCCTTTGCCAAACTTAACAAAGTGAATATCTGTGGATAAAAAACGTTATTGTGTACATCTCTTATCACATCTCTACTACCCGAAAAATAGCCCGCAAAGAGATATTGAATGTAATAAAATGACTCCTCAAGCAGGGAGGGCTCTGAGTATCTGTCCATTAATCAGTGTTCTGTGTCCGGGTGCTTAGACGCCCTTAATGTTATCAGAAGATGAATCTCATTGGATCACCCTGTGCTGACCCTGCCCCCAGCGATTCATGTCCTGCCCTGTATAAAGACAATGTTTCTTCATGTAGATTCTCTGATTGTTTGTGTGTACATGGACAATGTGGTGTTTCTATAGAGTGTGTTATATAGCGCTGATCTCTAGGTTTATTTTACAGATTTATAACATTAATGAAGTGGCAAAGAAGATGGACCTGCCCGGAGCCTACATGCTCGGCGCGGGAGCCGTTTCTCACCGAAGCACGGGGATGAACGCTGAGGTTGGTGAACGGGGTCGTCATTTGCTGAATTTTCCCATCGATGGTTTTAAAGTGAATGTGTAAAAAGGGGAAGGTTCCAGCAGCAAATAGAGGGGACCGGATTCACATGCACAGGATACGTATGTATCCGCAGCTAACTGTCCTGTTCTTTCCCCCCATTTTTAGGTGCCTAATGGCTCTTATGAGTGCCATGAGCTACCTTATCATCCCTTGTGTATTTTCCCTCTTAAGTAGTTAAGCAGTGGCCCCGTACTTAACAATACAGATGGGGCCCGCAGATACAATGGCCCTATCGCCGATACTTGCTGCTTAGATCCTTCCCCTTGCATCGGCCCACTGGTAATGCAATTCCTTAGCACCTCCACCCACATGTGACATCACGGTTGACGACGCGTAGGGGCAGGGTGCCGTGGATGTCCCCTGCTGTAGCTGAGCATAAGGCACGACCCCTTCTGGCTGAGCTAAAAGCACACCCCCTTCTGGCTGAGCATAAGGCACGCCCCCTTCTGGCTGAGTGCAAAGCACAACCCCCTGTGGCTGAGCATGAGACACACCCCTCTGGCTGATACAAGCCATGCCTCCTATCTGATATATACGAAGACATGCCTCCTATCGAATATACACAAAAAACAAAACAAGGCCTGGCACTCTAGCCATTACCCAGCGACTAACCATAATCTTCTATCTTTAAAATAAAAGTCAGAGAATTAGTTACAAATATCTGCAGATACATGATAAGACACCTGCAACTTACAAGGCTTCTCTGTTAGGTGGTCCTAACTCTAAAAATTAGAGTCCCAACATTGGGTCCTATATCATATATCTTTTTAAATTGATAGCTCACCGCCTACAGAGGTCCCCAAGTCTCCAAAACAGCCACTCTGAGACAGCACCCCCTTCCATATATACATATATGGCAAGGAGGTGGAAGTGCGCTCAGAAACAGTCCATGCAAGTTGCACTAGATTCAGAATATGAACCGCGGCTTCCCCTGGAGAACACGTGCAGGCTTGTAAACTGTACGTTTAAATTCACTGAAAAAGACAACAAGCAAGGGGGCGCTTCATAGTGCATTAAACATTTTAATGAGACATTGGTTAAAAGACAATTGGACAAGTACCTAATAGTAACTTGTAATACAGCTTGTAAAAATATATACGGTGAATCGGAACCTGGAGACGATTAGTCGGTGTGCCGATAACAAGGACTCCACACGTGGTTGGGATGCTTGAACAGGGTTACAGAGGAACAAGTAACCCCGCCACGCGTTTCATCACTTTGGACTTCGTCAGGCGTATACGCAATCTATGTTGCAACAATTAACGTAGATTACGTTACAAAATTACTGCACATGCGCAGTAGAACTTATCGGTAAACTCCGGCCGCATATGGAATGTGGCTGGAGCTCTGCATACGGCCCATAAAGAGCAAAATACAGATTTGTAACCACAATACAAAGGAAGCCGAGGCTTAAAGTTAACACTTACCATGCCGCCGCCAATCAAGTCCACATGCGAGCATGTCCACGTCACAGCTGCCAGTCGGAAGCCCATCGATATCAGGAAGTGATGGCCAAACGGCATCAACAATCATGGCAACCCAGGAAATCAGCTGGTACATGAGCCATGTTGTCATTGTCCATAGAAATCATCACCCAGGCCTTTCAATGCATTCTCCATGTGTCGTCTCCAGGATTCTAATAACCCCCTGATGTCCCCCAGCCTCCAAATAATCACCTCATGTCTCCAAATAATGGCCCTCGTGTCTCCCCTCAGTCTCCAAATAATCCCCTCATGCCTCCCCTCAGCCTCCAAATAATCTCCTCGTGTCGCCCCTCAGCCTCCAAGTAATCTCCTTGTGTCGCCCCTTAGCCTCCAAGTAATCTCCTCATATCTCGCCTCAGCCTCTCAAAGTCTCAATGATCCCCCTCCATTCACTTACCTTACCTTCTTCCTCCTGCTGTGCTCCTCAGCGGCGCTCCCTCTCTTCTCTGCATGATGCTGATGTGACCATAAGGTCGCGCCAGCGTCACACTCTGTTTAGTCTACCTAGTGGGAGATGGACAGCCTGGCGTCGCCTCCCCCTGCCCCGGACAGAGGGAGTCAACAGGGACCCCTGCAACGCTGCGCACAGCCCCAGCAACGCTGTCATAAACCAGTAACAGACTATACTGGTTACTGGTTATGGCAGTGTTGCTGGGGCTATTTTCCCCTTTGTTTCTGTGGCTAGCAGATTAACCCGTCTTTCACGCACCTGTTTACATTTACCTATAAATTGATTGGGCAACTTCCGTTCTGTGTGTGTACTGTGGGCATGTCTGGGAGCAGCAGCAGCTGAGAGGGGGAGTTGTTCCACAGCGGCTATTTTGGAGACTTTAAGGGGTGTCTCCTGAGGTTTGGCTCTCAATTTAAAAACATATATATATATGACCCAACATTGGGACTCTCATTGTTAGAGTTAGGACCACCATATTCAGAAAGGCCTTGACGGTGGCTGGTGGCTTATCATATATTTGCGCAAATATGTACAGTATACAGGGAAGGGGGAAAGACCTACTGTAGCGCTGTCTAAACCATCTCCATGGAAACTGCGGATTGTCGTGTACAGTCTGAGCTCCATAAAAAGCATACCCTCCAACATGACCCATTCCATTAGGTACAATTTAATCCACTCCTGAGCTTCCAACTGTCACTCCCCTGGTTTAAGTGAGTTAACTGATATTTAAAAAACTATTTGCCTCTTTAACAAAGGTGGTTACCATAGTAACTGATAGTTTGAAACTGAGGAACAGAGTATTTTGTACCTAATGGAATGGGTCATGTTGGAGGGTATGCTTTTTATGGAGCTCAGACTGTACACGACAATCCGCAGTTTCCATGGAGATGGTTTAGACAGCGCTACAGTAGGTCTTTCCCCCTTCCCTGTATACTGTATAGAGTGTAATGGTGTAGATTGTATAAGGAGTGAATGTTATATAGTGTGGGGGAGGGGGGGGTCAATGGCTGTGATATATACAGGGTGATGTCATTTATACCATACAGTGTGAATATTGCATTATTGTGCTATACACTATGGGGTCAGGTCAGGTGTTATTTATTCCTCTGGATGTGTGACTCTTGTCATTCCTTCTCTCCAGATGATATTCTCTGTGCAAGCAGAAAGCCCGACCGCGCCGGCTGTAAATGGCAATTTCATGGCCAGCGTCAACCCTGCAGATAATGGCTGCCTCCTGGAGAAATACAGCCACAAGTACAGTGACCACGACTTTGGGCTTCTGTCCAACCTATACGCCTGTAAGGGGAAGCCGGGAAAGGTAACTAGCAGCATGGTGGCTCAGTGAGAAGTACTTGTGTCTTACAGCACTGAGGTCATTGGTTCGATTCCTGGTGTAGGCCTTATCGGGGTGGAGTTTGTTAGTTCTCCCCGTGTCTGCGTAGGTTTCCTCTCACACTCCAAAAATAATGCTGGTAGGTTAATTGACTACTGAATAAATTAGCCCTGTGTGTGTTAGGGAAATTAGAATGTAGCTTCAATTTGGCAGGGATGTGAATGTGAAATATTCTTTCTTCCTCCTCCTCCCTGGCAGCACTAACACTGGGTACATCCCTCTCATCCACCTGAGCCAGGACAGGAAGTATGAAGACCCAGAGGCTGTATATAAGGATGACCACTTCCTCTTGCCGGTGTCTTTTTCATTCCTGTCCCAGCTTAGAGCCAGGGAAGTAGTTATTTTTTATTTTCTGGTACGTCTGGGGCTCACCTGCGGTTATGCCGCTCTCCCGGGTCCACAGATCCGAAGCTCCCCGGTCTATTCCTCTGGTGACGGCAAGGAAGGAGGTGTGTGTTCGGCCTCATTAGTCCATGGGTCCCCCTGCATGTGCTACGGATGCTGGGGAATGCGCCGTGGAACGCACATGCTGGAATGCATAGTGCATAGCGGCGGCCATCTTTCCGAAGACCAAATAAGTTTTTGACCCCTGACTTCTCAGGAACCGGAAAGGGAAGGAATTTCCGGTTCATAGTGTTTTTTAGCATGCTGCTACAGCACTGTCATGTCAGTGATTTGGATTCCAGCATGGATGACAAGCGAACACCGACCAGGAGGTCTGGGTGAGCCCTATAGTTATTATCTTGTTTAGATAGTTAGTGGTTAGTGTAGTTAGATAGGTTTTTTAGTATTATGTTTAGTGATAGTATTTTATTTATTAGGTCCGATACCAGCAAAAGCCGTAAGGATCAAGAATCTGCTAAAAAAAAACTAAGCAGTCCAAGTTATCCAAGTGTGTATCTTGTGATAATCACCTATCTGAAGATGCAACAACTAAAACATGTGCAGATTGCTCAGCTAAACACCTGCTACCACCCCAACATCTGAGTTTGTACAATTAATGAAGACGGCACTCGCTGATACTTTCATTACAAGGAATGATTTACAAAAAAGTAAACTAAAAGACCTAGGTCAGTTTTGTCAGAAGATTCCGACGTGTCCCTCCAGGAGGAGGGTATTTATCATTCGCCTGACTCTGAGTTAGAAGGGAGTCTGCAGAGGAAGAAGAGCTAGTGTCCTTTAATCCTGACATGGTGGAAAATCTTCTGAAACTTGTTTATAAGGTACTGCAGGTGCAAGAAGCCAAAGAGGATAACTTACTCCAGGATATCTTGTTTAGAGAGCCCAAAAGAAAGAAGAGTGTTTCCTGTATCCCAAGTTATAAGGAATATTATCACGGAGGAATGGAAGTCCCCCGATAAAAAAACAAAAAACTGTATCCTTTAATAGAATCTCTAAAATGTATCCTTTCACGTCTGAAGATTCCAGAACATGGGATGAAGCTCCTCGGGTAGATGCAGCAATATCCCACATATCAAAAAAGACCACACTACCTTTAGAGGATGTTAATACGTTCAAGGATAACATGGATAGAAAAAATTAATCTTAAGAAATTGCATTGTCTTACTGCGGCCACACTAAGACCGGCTGTAGCATCAGCAGTAACATCCAGAGTGATGCGCACATGGTGTGAAGATCTGGAAAAGAATCTACTAGACGGTGTTAAAAGACGGGAATTGCATAAAACATTGCAGGACATTCAACTTGCAACAAAATTCTTATGCGAGGCATCCTTGGATTTGATTAAACTTGCCTCAAGATCAATAGCTACTGCATCCATAGCCAGAAGGGCCTTATGGCTTAGGCCCTGTGCAGCGGACGGCCAGTCTAAAAGTCGGCTGGTCGCATTATCATTTCTTGGCAGTTACCTATTTGGGCAAATATTGGATGAATTAATCCAGAGAACATCAGAAGGTAAATCCAACTGGTTACCCCAAGACAAGCCAACAAAGAGACCATATTTTGTAAAACCTGCAAGAACCACTTAGGCAGAGTATAAGGAGGCCAGGACATATAGACTTGGCAGATCATACATAAGAAGATTTCAACAGGGTCCAACCAGAAGTTCCTATCGTGCACAAGGAAGCAGACTGAGGAGACCCTATCGTTCCGTTTCAGCAATGACGCCAGAAGTAGTCCAGCTTCAGTTACTGCAGTGGGAGGCAGGCTGGCGAGATACTTCCACATATGGAACAGCACCATCACCGACAGGTGGGTTCTCGACATTCTTTTGCAGGGGTACAGAATAGAATTCTTTCACACAGGGATAAATTACTTTGTACAATCGCAACACCCCAGATGCAGAGAGGAAGGAAAGGCACTACGCCAGGTCCTGACAGAACTCCTTCAAAAAGGTGTAATACAGAAAGTCCCTACAAATCAATCATATCAGGGCTGTTACTCCAAAACCTTTGTAGTAAAAAAAGCCACAGGAGGATTCCGGACAATCCTGGACCTAAGGCCCCTCAATCGTACTTAGACGACCTCCTAATAGCAGCACCTTCCGAACAACAGGCAGTTGCTCACACAAGACAAATACTCCAACTATTAGAAGATCATGGGTGGCTGATAAACTAAAAAAAAAATCAACTCCCACCAACTCAGGTAATCACGTTTCTGGGAGTGATTATAGACACAAGATCAGGAAACGTCTTTCTGCCACCAGCAAAAGTGAGTACCCTTCAAGAAGAGGTAAGAAGGTACCTAAGAAGCAGACCATGGGTCACATCAGGAGAGTATCTGAAGGTGCTAGGTCTCATGTCCTCAGCGCTAGAAACAGTGGTGTGGGGATGATTCCACATGAGGGCACTACAGATCTGCTTTTAACAACAATGGAACAAAGACCCACATTGCATGGATCAACTCGTGTGTCTAGACCAGATGGCAAGACAAGACCTCATGTGGTGGGCACAAGTGACAAACCTGTGTGCAGGGAAACCTTTCATGACCTCATGTCCGATGGTAATCACGACAGATGCAAGCGATCAAGGGTGGGGAGCCCTATGTCAAGGTCTATGGGCCCAAGGAATGTGGGACGAACAGGAACTATCTTTCCACTCCAATGTCCTAGAGATGCGGTCTGTGATACGAGCTTGCAAGCACTTTCAGGACCTGATCAAGGAACAGCACCTCAAAATTAATTCAGACAACCGTTCAGTAGTGGCCTATATCAATCACCAGGGCGACACAAGGAGCCAGGAATCTGATGGCAGAAACACGCGAGCTTTTCGCAGTAGCAGAACATCTGGTGTTAAGCCTGTCAGCAGCTTATATTGCAGGAACCGAGAACATACAGGCAGATTTCCTAAGCAAGAACAAGATCGATCCAGGGGAATGGGAATTGGATCCAGCAATCTTTCAAAAGATCACACAGCAGTGGGGCACTCCCGAGATAGACCAGGCACAACGCAAGGGTAAGAATATATATGTCAAGATACAGGGAGCCGCAAGCCATAGAAACAGACGCCCTAACAGCTCCATGGGAATTCTCCCTAGGGTATGCCTTCCCCCCCAATTCCACTCATTCCACGACTTTTGAAAAGAATAGCCACAGAAGAGAAAAGAGTGATAGTCATCCTTCCGTTTTGGCCGAGGAGAGTCTGGTTCTCCCGGGTACTTCAACTAGCTTCGGTCAGGCCTTGGAGACTGCCGACTTACCCAGAGCTTCTAAGACAAGGAAGAATGTTGCACCCAAATCCTCATGGTCTGCAGTTGATGGCCTGGCTGCTGAACGCAGGCTACTAAGGAAAATAATGTTTCCTGCCATCATCCTTCTATAAATCAGTTACTTGACCGTAAGTTCTATTCAGGTTTCAGCCTTTTCAGCCATGTTGGACCGGGACTTAGCTAGCAACCGATATATTAAAAGATTCATCCAGGCTGCTTCCCATATCAGACCAGTCTTTAAAAATCCCATTGCTCCTTGGGATCTGAATCTATTCCTTAACGTACTCACGCAGCCCCCCTTTGAACCTTTGCAAGAGGAAAACTTCAAGTATCTAAATATGAAGGTAGCTTTCTTAGTAGCCATAACTTCTGCTAGGAGAATATCCGAGCTTCAAGCTCTCTGGGTGGAGGAGCCATTCATGTGTTTCCATGACAACAGAGTTGTTCTCCGCACAAACCCCACCTTTTTACCAAAAGTAGTGTATGCTTTCCATATCAACCAAGAGATTGTGTTACCTACTCTCTGTCCTTCTCCCAAGCATCCTAAGGAAGTTCTGCTTCATTCTTTGGATTTAGTGCGTGCCTTAAAGATCTATGTGAACAGAACAAGTGCGATCAGGAAATGTAAACAGTTGTTCATATTAACTGAAAGTAAAAGAGGGCAGGCAGCATCTAAGGCTACCATAGCAAGGCGGATAAAGTCCTGCATCATGGAAGCATACACTTTGTCAGGTCTGCCGGTTCCAGCGACAGTCAAGGCACATTCCACTAGAGCTATAGCTGCATCCTGAACACAAAAGGAGTTTGCCTTCATAGAAGAATTATGTAAGGCAGTCGGATGGGCCTCTGCTCACACATTCACCAAGCATTACAAAGTTGATGTCTTGGCTTCAGCAGATGCCCGATTCGGAAGGAGAGTACTATCTGCAGTAATTTAACAGGTTGGTGGTTATCCCTCCCTTCTTTATTGCTTAGGTAAAACCCAGTGTTAGTGCTGCCAGGGAGAAGGAAGAAGAAACGTCAGATTATTATCTGATAATCCGGTTTCTTTGACTCCTCCATGGCAGCACTAATCGCCCTCCCTAAATTGTACAAGTTTTTAAGTTACTTACCTATGCTGTCCTATCTTTATAGCTTTGTGGAGAAAGAAGACACCGGCAAGGGGAAGTGGTCACCCTTATATACAGCCTCCGGGTCTTCATACTTCCTGTCCTGGCTCAGGTGGATGAGAGGGATGTACCCAGGGTTAGTGCTGGAGTCAAAGAAACCCGATTATCAGGTAATAATCTGACGTTTATAAAGCACTACGTAATCTTATAGCGCTGTATAAAAACCTGTTAATAAATAAATAGTACGACTCCTGTAACACTGTCCTCTACATCGCCCTCTGCTGGGAGAAGCACTCTCAATATTCTCACTTTTTGTGCTCTTACAACTGCTTGAAGTTTATTAACTTTTCAACGTGCAAAAGAAATGAATTTGTCATATCCCCCTCTCCCTCCTGTACCTGGTTATATCCCCTCTATCATATCCCACTTTCCCTCCTGTACCTGGTTATATCCCTTCTATCATATCCCCCTCTCCCTCCTGTACCTGGTTATATCCTTCTATCATATCCCCCTGTCCCTTCTTTGCTCCAAGCTATACATATTTCCTTCCTTTAGTTTCTCTGTATGTTGTGTGACACAGGCCATACACCATGTTAGTTGCTCTTCTTTGCACAGTCTCTAATGTATTAATGTCCTTTTGGAGATGCGGCCTCCAGAACAGACCCCAGTATTCCAGGTGATGACCTATACAGTGACATCACTACTTCTATCTTTCTGCTACTGGTCCCTCTCCCTGTACACCCAGCATGTGACTTGCTATTTTCAGGTGATTGAGGTGGATGTGAAGCGGAGGACGGGCACTGATAACTTTGTCAGCTGTATGAGAAAGTCTTTGAAAGAACATTATGGAGAGAAGCCGGTGGGTCTGGGAGGAAGCTTCATTATACAGGAAGGGAAGGCCAGGCTGCATATAATGGTGAGTGATGTCGCATTCCAGAGCATTATTTCCTTATCACCTGATGGCAGCATAGACCTTGGGTAATATCCTCTGGGCGGCAGCCAGCACAGGTAAAAAGGAAGACACCCCCGGATGCATAAATAGGCCCCTACTCCGCTATGTAGTGTCTTTCTTTTTCCTGTGGATAGGAGGCAGACAGGTATTGCATTTGTACTCACCCAGCAAGCGCCCAATGCCGCGACACCCAGGCGACGCCTTGGAGGCTCCCCGGTCCGCATCATGTCAGCGGCAGGGGAGGGTGGTGTGACCGACCACAAGAGCTCCCTGCACGAGGAGGATTATGCAGCCGCAGTGTCAGAAGCGTCATACATATCGGACCCAGAGGAGGGGATTTATCTGCCTGGAGAAGTATCCGTAGCATCCAGAGAGGAGGATTCGGGCCCGATTCAATTGGCGGCGTTATTTAAAGAAATGTTGCGACGGAAAAAATAAGACGCTATCGCTGGTCATTTAGAGTAAAAAATACGCTAATTCAATAGTTTTTTTATCGCTGCGAAAAAAGAGCAGGCAGCAAACGAGAAATTTAACGCAATTTTAAAAAAAAAA
>WWET01004577.1:77922-111015 GCA_011038615.1 Limnodynastes dumerilii | reverse complement strand
CCTGGCATCCATGGACATGCTGATGCTTGTAGTTCTACATGCATCAGCATGCCCTGTTGGGGCACAAGACAGTGCATCGTTAAAAATCCGCACCTCTCATAGGGGCGAATTTTAAATTAACGCTATCGTTAAAAGAAGGCGTATTTTAAACGCTGCTAAATAATTGAATATAAAAAAAAAATACCGCCCGTTATTTTGCAAAAAATAGCAAAAATACGCCAGCGAACGCTTTTACCTCAATTGCATCGGGCCCTATGAGTCCAGTATTAGTTGAAAATTTGTTAAAGGTTATAGATAAGACCCTAAATATTCAGGAAGCAAAGGAGGATATCCAACTTAAGGAGTTAATATTTAAGGAACACAAAAAGAAGGCAAGAGTATTCCCAGTGTCACAAGCAATTAAAAACCTCATCGGAAGAATGGATACATCCTGACAAAAAGATTTTGTCTCGCAAAACGGCCAAGATCTACCCGTTTGCTGCGGAGGATACACGTAGGTGGGAAGATACGCCTAGAATAGACGCAGCGATTTCAAGGGTCTTGAAGAAGACGATATTGTCTATCAAAGTTGTCAATGCATTTAAGGATGCCATTGATCGCAGGATGGAGGTAGCATTCAAAAAGCAATATACCACATTGGAGTCAGCTTTAAGGCCAGCGGTCTCTACAGCAGTCACATCTAGAGTTCTGGGTGTATGGGGAAATGAACTTGAGAAGGGTCTGGTGGATGGTATATAGCGAAGCGAGCTTTCCAAGATAGTCCAGGACATGCAGCTGGCCACGGAGTTTATCTGCGAGGCCTCAATGGACTCCATCAAGCTAGCATCCAGGGTCATGGCTACAGCAGTATCCACCAGGTGGGCACTTAGGCTAAAACCTTGGGCAGCGGATGCCCAATCAAAGTCGAGACTATTGGCATTGCCGTTTTCGGGAGACTATCTTTTCGGCACTAAGTTGGATGAGATAATCTCCAAAATATCAGGAGGAAAATCGGCTTGGTTGCCTCAAGAGAAGCAGGTGAGGAAACCTTATTTCTCAAGGGGATACATACCATCACAATCAGACAACAGGGATGTCAAGCTATACAGACCAGGCAGAGCTTATTTAAGAAAGTTCTAACCAGGGATGCCCAGGCAGAACTTTCGTGCCTACAGAGGAAGAGAAACTAAGTTTGCTCACACATTCACCAAGCATTACAAAGTTGATGTCTTGGCTTCAGCAGATGCCCGATTCGGAAGGAGAGTACTTTCTGCAGTAATTTAACAGGTTGGTAGTTATCCCTCCCTTCTTGATTGCTTAGGTAAAAGTGTTAGTGCTGCCTGGGAGGAGGAAGAAGAAATGTAAGATAATTACCTGATAATCCGGTTTCTTTTACTCCTCCATGGCAACACTAACCGCCCTCCCTAATTTGTACAAGTTTTCAATTTGCTTACCTATGCTTTCCTATCTTTATAGCTTTGTGGAGAAAGAAGACACCGGCAAGGGGAAGTGGTCACCCTTATATACAGCCTCCGGGTCTTCATACTTCCTGTCCTGGCTCAGGTGGATGAGAGGGATGTACCCAGCGTTAGTGCTGCCATGGAGGAGTCAAAGAAACCGGATTATCAGGTAATCTGACGTTTATAAAGCGCTACGTAATCTTATAGCGCTGTATAAAAACCTGTTAATAAATAAATAGTATGACTCCACTACATCGCCATCTACTGGGAGAAGCACTCTCAATATTCTTACTTTTTTGTGCTCTTACAACTGCTTGAAGTTTATTAACTTTTCAACGTGCAAAAGAAATTAATTTATAAGCGAAGCTTATATCCTTCTATCATATGCCCCTGTCCCTCCTGTACCTGGTTATACCCTTCTATCATATGCCCCTGTCCCTTCTTTGCTCCAAGCTATACATATTTCGTTCCTTTAGTTTCTCTGTATGTTGTGTGACACAGGCCATGCACCATGTTAGTTGCTCTTCTTTGCACAGTCTCTAATGTATTGATGTCATTTTGGAGATACGGCCTCCAGAACAGACCCCAGTATTCCAGGTGATGACCTATACAGTGACATCACTACTTCTATCTTTCTGCTACTGGTCCCTCTCCCTGTACACCAAGCATGTGACTTGCTATTTTCAGGTGATTGAGGTGGATGTGAAGCGGAGGACGGGCACTGATAACTTTGTCAGCTGTATGAGAAAGTCTTTGAAAGAACATTATGGAGAGAAGCCGGTGGGTCTGGGAGGAAGCTTCATTATACAGGAAGGGAAGGCCAGGCTGCATATAATGGTGAGTGATGTCGCATTCCATAGCATTATTTCCTTATCACCTGATGGCAGCATAGACCTTGGGTAATATCCTCTGGGTGGGAGCCAGCACAGGTAAAAATGAAGACACCCCCGGTGGCCCCTCCTCCGCTATGTGGTGTCTTTCTTTTTCCTGTGGATAGGAGGCAGACAGGTATTGCATTTGCACTCACCCAACAAGCGGCCAATGCCGCGATACCCAGGCGACGCCTTGGAGGCTCCCTGGTCCGCATCATGTCAGCGGCGGGGGAGGGTGGAGTCTGTAGCATCCAGAGAAGAGGATTCTATGGGCCTGATTCAATTGGCAGCGTTATTTTAAAAAAAATACGACGCTATCGCTGGTCATTTAGCGTAAAAAAATACGCTAATTCAATAGTTTTTTTTTATCGCTGCGAAAAAAGAGCAGACTGCAAACGAGAAACTTAACGCAAAAAAAAACAACTTTTTTTGAACGTCGCAACTCAATTCCTTCTAGCAGGAAGTGCCCGGCGCTAATGACAGGTTCACTGTCATTGGCCAGTGTCTGAAATATCGTTCTCCACGGTGGGAGGAAGACTAATGAACTTTGTGAGCCAGTGGTACCAGACCATCACAGACAAATGGGTGTTGAAGATCATCACCCAAGGATACGCTATGGAATTCTAGCATTTTCCACCTCCCGATTTATTCATCTGTTCTCCCCTTCCACGAAGTCAGCAAGAAAAACAGGCGCTGTTTTTTGACAACATCAGCAACCTTCTAAGCCAAAAGGTAATATCTCAAGTTCCTTTTTTACCAGCGAGGGAAGGGATGTTATTCAAAAAATTTTATCGTAAAGAAACATTCGAGAGGCTTCAGACTTATTTTAGATTTAAGAAGGTTAAACAGATATTTGAATATTCGATATTTCAAGATGGAATCTATCAGGTCTGTTGTGTTAGGTCTTCACAGGGGTATGTATCTTACCTCCATAGACTTGAAGGATGACTATCTTCATGTCCCCATTTGGCACCATCACCAAAGGTATATAAGATTTTGTGTATTTCAAAGGCATTACCAGTTCAAAGCTTTACCTTTTGGTCTTTCCACATCTCCAAGAACTTTTACAAAAGTTTTAATCCATGTTGTAGCCATCCTCAGATTGGATGGAATCCTCATTTGGCCATACTTGGACGACATCCTGATAGCAGCGGATTCTCCAGACATAACGGTAAGACATACAGCCAGGGTGGTTCAGGTTCTGCAACACTTCGAGTGGATTCTAAACTTGGAAAAATCTTGCAGTGCTCAAACAGGCTAAAATATTTAGGAATGATTTTGGACACTACTCAAGAAAGAGTATTTTTGCCCCCAGAGAAAGTCAGTCTTCTGAGAGACAAGGTATTAGAAACCAGGATTCAACCCTGCGTCTCAGTTGGGAACTGCATGAAGTTATTAGGCTTTATGTCATCTACCATAGAGGCAGTACCCTGGGCCAAACTGCATATGAGAGCCATACAGGCGGAGTTCCTAGACTAGTGGAACAGAGATCCAAAGGCAAAGGACC
This sequence comes from Limnodynastes dumerilii, assembly GCA_011038615.1. Classification (NCBI taxonomy): domain Eukaryota; kingdom Metazoa; phylum Chordata; class Amphibia; order Anura; family Limnodynastidae; genus Limnodynastes; species Limnodynastes dumerilii. The sequence continues at coordinate 107,197 of WWET01004577.1, read as the reverse complement.
AGTTAATTTCTTTATCTCCTGCAGTAAGACAGGATTTATTATGGTGGACAAACTTGAAAAACTTAACGAGTGGAAAGAAGTTCAGGCACCCAAATCCTGTAGTAATAACTACCGATGCAAGCGCCAGGGGATGAGATGCAGTATGTCAATCCCATATAGCGCAGGGAACCTGGGACAGATGGGTCTGAGTCATTCCAACTTAAGGGAATTAAGGGCTGTAAAAGAAGCTTGTATGACATTCCAACCTTTTATATCGCAGAAGCCTGTTCTCATCCAGACAGACAACAAGGCAGTGGTCGTCTACATCAACTGGCAGGGAGGAACCAAAAGCAAGAGCCTAATGTCAGAAGCCAAGTCATTGCTCCTGTGGGCAGAGAAGGAATTGAACAACTTTTCGGCGGTATACATAGCAGGCAGCATCAACACCGTAGCGGATCAGTTAAGTCGTCAGGATTTGTTACCAGGAGAATGGGAACTCAACCAGGACACATTCAACATGATAGCGGCCAGCTGGGGATGGCCGGAAGTAGATTTCATGGCAACAGCAAACAAGAGGAAGGTGACAAAGTTTTATTTAAGATTCCGGGAGAGAGAGTCTGCTGCAGTTAACGCCCTGTCAGTAGATTGGCACTTTGACCTGGGACTATGTTTTCATCCCGTGCCCATGATCCAACGAGTTCAGAAACAGTCAGGTTCTATGCATAATAATACTACCATTCTGGCCAAAGAGAGCCTGGTTTCCACAGGTCCTCAAGTTAGCTATAAAGGGACCATGGCATCTGCAACCATTCCCAGGGATTCTGGTCCAGGGGCCAGTGAATCATCCAGCTCCAGAAACTCTAAAGTTGACGGCATGGCTGCTGAAGTCGCCAGTCTCCAAAAGCAAGGATTCTCTTTTAAGGTAATTCAAACTCTTATTAAGGCCAGGAAACCTGTGACATCAAAGATATACCACAGAGTTGTGGAACATTTATAAGACTTGGTGCGCAGGTAATAATTATCAAACTTTGCCAGCATCAATTGATAAGATTCTTGAATTTCTTTAGGGTGGCTTTGAAAAGGGTCTAGCAGTCAGTACCATCATGGTTCACATTTCTGCACTTAGTGCAGTATTAGACTAGGATCTAGCCAGCAATAAGTATATTAGGCAATTTATTCAGGCAATGATGAGACTTAGACCAATAAGAAGTCAACCTCTTCCGAAGTGGGACCTTAATTTAGTCCTTAATGCTTCAACAGAACATCCCTTTGAACCGATGGAAAGCATCTCACTCAAGCTTTTGTCCTGGAAGACTGCTTTTCTAGTAGCAATAACATCTGAACAAGATTTCAAGATTCAGGCGTTTTGTGCCAACGAGCCATATACATCTTTTCACCTTAACAGAGTGGTTCTGAGAACTAATCCAGACTTTTTGCCTAAGGTAGTGGCTAAACTTTTTAAATCAAGAAGTAGTCCTCCCTTCCTTATGTGCCATTCCGGTGGCAGAAAAGGAGAAGGTGTTCCATAAGGTTAGACTTAGGGCATTAAAGATCTACATAGACAGGACTAGTCAGGTTAGGAAAATAGACACACTGTTTGTTATGCCAGAAGGAAAGAATAAGGGCCTTCCTCCAGCAAAATCCCCTATAGCCAGGTGGATTAAATCCTGTATCCAGTTAGCATATTCATCTAAGGATGTCAATATTCCAGAGGGCATTAGAGCTTAGAGCTCATTCTACCAGGGCTATGGCCACATCCTGGGCACAAAAGGAATCAGCGTCACTTAAAGAACTCTGTAATGTGGCAGGATGGTCCTCGATTCATACGTTTACCAAGCATTATAAAATTAATTTATTGGCCTCAGCAGAGGCAGAATTTGGTAGAAAGGTCCTTAGTGCGGTAGTATAGTTTACCCATCCCTTAATTTTAGCTTGGGTATATCCCAAGGTCTATGCTGCCATCAGGTGATAAGGAAAAGGTACAATTATACCTGATAATTTAATTTCCTTGAGTCCTGATGGCAGCATAGCTAGATTCCCATCCTAATTCATTTGTAGTTTAGGTCATATTTTGTTGTATGTTTTAACTATGCTTTATTATATCTGGAACAAGTGAGAAGACACCACATAGCGGAGGAGGGGCCTATTTATGCATCCGGGGGTGTCTTTCTTTTTACCTGTGCTGGCTCCTGCCCAGAGGATATTACCCAAGGTCTATGCTGCCATCAGGACTCAAGGAAATTAAATTATCAGGTACAATTGTACCTTATTTCACCTCTAACCTCCTCCTGATTTCACGCACAGCACTAACCCCAAATGTCCACTCATTTTAGCCTGAGGCCCAGCGCACTTATCTTCCTCTCTTACACCTTTGGCTTTAATGACAATCTCAACAATTCTCTCTCCTTCAGCCACGTAAGTTTTCCCCCTGTCCCCTTACCACAGACGAGGATGTGGACCGCTGGCTGAACTACTATGAAATGACGGCCCCCCTCATTTGCCAGTCCGTGTTTGTGTCACATGACCCGGTAAGTGTGACCAGGCGTGTTTTATTGGTCTCCTTAATAGAATTCCTCACGTTGATGTTTTTTGGAGCTGTGTCATCCAATAGTTCCACTGGTTGGCATCTGCAGTTGTTTACAGAGCTCCACTTATGAGCACATCCCCCGTTGCACAGTCCATTTTTGTATATTTATCTGTGTATTGATAAAAAATTATACAATTTATAAAAAATATATATTGTAAGGGTCTTGTGTTTGTATTTATTGTCCTCGTTACATGCACCATTATCTTGTGGTCCTCCTTTGACAAGGAATGCATCATCCATTAAAGTAAGTGCACGGTGAAAGGAGTACATCTAGTAAAACACAGGTTTCGTTTTCTGTGTTGTGCTTCTCAGCCTGAAACTGAAGAAACACAAGCGTTCCATCCTCCTACCCTTTCCTAAAATCAGCACGGTGGCTCAGTGCGTACCATTTGTGTCTCACAACTCTGAGGTCATAAGTTTGATTCCCGAATCAGGCCTTATCGGTGTGGAGTTTGTTCTCATGTCTGTGTGGGTTTCCTCCCACACTCCCAAAACATATTAGTAGGTTAATTGGCTGCTGAATAAATTAACCCTAGTGTGGGTTAGGGACCTTAGTATGTAGCTCCAATGGGGTAGAGACTTATGTGAAATATTCTGTGAAGCACTACATAATTTGATAGCACTCTATAAAAACCTGTAAATAAATATATTCTCATTTTGTGCAGTGTTTAACGCCTAACATTCTCTCTAAAGAGAAATTGTCAGCCAAATTCTCTAATAAACAATATATACCAGGCATAAATCAGCTCCAAACATTTAGAATCCCGAAAGTGGGATAAAATAAACCAGGCTGGTTCTGCTGAAACTCCACCCACAAATTACCATATTTGGTCAAAGTTCTGTCTAATTTTCTTAAACCGTGCCCCTTTTGCAGGCTACAAATTGGGACAGTCTTGTGAAAGGAGGGTCAGGGGGGAGTCATGCTTAAATAAAATACTTCAGGTATTCTTATTTTCAGCCATAATAAATGTTAATAGTGGACCAGCCCTAGACTCATGATTTGCACATACAAACACTTCAAGTGCTGCAAATGGAACGTATGAACGCTGTCCAGACCTCTGTTTTTAACATTTTGTTAGCAACAGTGGGTGAGGTTTATTCTAATTTACAGGTATAGGCAGGGATTCTTAAGGTCGACTATTCCAGAATTCAAATAGGTCACCATTTAAAATGCAAATAGATGGGGCTGTCCTGCTGTCTGATGTCTGTATGGGCTGAGAGTTTGGTTTCCCAAGCACTCACAGGGATTGGTTGGCTTTGCAAATGCACCTTCATATTGTGGTTCTGTGGCGGCATATCCCTCCACATTGTGGATGACTGAAAAAGGTTATCAAATATAAATAAAGGAACTAAATAAATAAATACAGCAGCACACATTTTATTGAAAAAATTGGTTACACATAAAAATATATTGGTGAGGATGGACAAGTATATTACACAGCCAAGTCAAATAGAATAACCAAGCCTGTTAAATAAAAAAAAAAAGAAGTGTTTACAAAAAACATACATGGCATTGAGAACAAATGTTGTATTTTATCACATTTAGAACAAAAAAGTCATAAGAAAAAAAAACAAAAAAAAACACGAAAGTTTCCACTGGGATAGTAAGAGCTTCTGTTGCCTGCGAAAATGAGGAGTCTGCAGAGAGTGGTCCTTGTGGGGTAATTAGCCTACAGACACGTTTCAGCCTTTTCCAAGGTGGAGAGCAGATGCTAGATTGAACATTTAAATTATGATCATTAGCCGCAATGGCAAACAAATTCTTTTCTACAGGAAGGATGTTAAAACAAACCATTTTTCACACACAATCTGAGTCTACTGGGTCATTTTTCTTCACAACGCATTTCGTAAAACATTCATTACAATAACAGGTTATACGATGCATAATCAGATTAGGGGTTGGTGTCTGTGCAAACACACAAAACTTTAGCTGCTGGATTCTGCACTTGGGGGGGGAAAAGTTTCTATTTTGCAAGTAATTTGTGCAATGATTTGCACAATTTCCTGTTACTAGTGGGCTAGATATATTTATCTGTATTTGAGGGACTCCTTGTGTCTTCTGTGGATCAGGACACAGGATGCCCAGAAGATGTGGCGTGGTGGACTGCCAGTCTCCATTCAGATTAGTTGATCCACAGACGTTAAACCTCTACCACATTGCTGCATGAAACTGCAATTGGAATACATGTTGTCCTTAACTGGATACTGCAGGTGACAGCCGTCATTTGGCTGGTCATCAGTTCTGAAAAAGCATCCGTATTGGCTGGTGCCATTAAGTTCAGCATCACAGAGGAAACTCCTGCAATAAGGAATATAAGATTAGTTATTTCTTCTATTTTGCTTTGTTATATTACTAGGGGACATGTATTCTCTCTCTATCCCCCTCCTTATATTGTTACATTGTGTCACCCAGGAAGAATAGTTATACGCTGGTCACTTACCTGCTGTTCCCGAGTATGCTCCTGCTGAGAGCTGGTAGAAGTCTCTCTGATCCCCAACACTGAAGGGACTGTACTCAGCATAAGCTTCTTTATCAGAGAAGTCCCCAATGCTGATTCACAGAGCGCTGGGTCTGTGTTCTTGATTGGTCAGGAGACAAATGTGTTTCAGTCCCAGCCAGTGCTCACCTTCACCAACAACATATAAGACATCATTAGATACAATGTAGCAACAATATAAGGGAGTGTTTCCCATAACAATACATTTCTTTATTGTAATTGGTAAAAAAAAAATTTAGGCAACACTATTATCTGCAGTTACTAACTAACAGGACAATATCCTCAAGTAGGACCTTTCAAATATTATGCACAATCAATCCTATCACACTATACAGATCACACATTGTAGCACAGATACAACAGACAATGTCATATGAGGTCACATTACAAGCTATTACCTGTAAGATCTGCAAATCCACATTCATAGTCCTCCCACATCTATTGTAAGGGCAGCCCGTCCTCTCCATTCTGCATCTGTATCACAGTCCAGCCTCCAACCAATGTAATTTCACATAACACCTGTAGGGGGAGCAGTCATTACTCATGAGTTCATTTTATTCCTTTTATAAGTTTTAGAACAAATTTCAACTATTATCTAAACAGACCAATATTACACAGGGAATTAGTAGTGATGACACATTATGAGAGCTTATCAGTATATAGTATTTCTAAATATTTTACATTAGGGGCACAATATAATGTATAGATTTATTTAACCATTTCATATGTCCCTGTATATCAGTCTGAATTCTCAGAGGTTTTATGATTGTCTCACCGGAAAAGTGTAGTCTGCTCCCTCTGGTTTTATGGAATATATCCCGCTGACAGATTGCTTATTTCTTGCCCAGATATGCGAGCAGTCATATCCTACAGAATAAGGTCATGTATTTATTTACTTATAAAGGGGTTTATGCCAGACCAGCACATCATTATCATCATGTTTTATATTTATATATGCTTACACATATTGACATTTCTGAAGTGTTACATTAGTGCTTTTAGAAGAGGATCTTAACACATCGGTAAACAAATATATTCCTTGTGCTTCCTGAATTTCTTTAGCCTGTGTGGGGAAAAAAGTATGGATAATTTTAGGTATGCAATTCTTTACATAAACCTTTCTATATTTACTGCTATCACTTTATCTCTGAATAATTAGGATACACAAAGTAGAAATAGGAGCATAGTATTAATTCCCCACCTGCGATGTCATATATAGGTTATGTAGACAGGATGAATGCACAGATGTACACAATCATTGACTCCATCTTTATACACCTAGAAAAAAAAATGATGGTCATAACAAGCTAATGTAATGTTTAATACATGCATCAAATATTTACAAATGTAGATCCTATAAAATATCTTCTAAAAAGTTAAGCAGATCATAAGTGACAGATTCCAAATATTTCCGGAGACATTGTAATATCACTTATCTATTATTGCTGGTTTATAATCAATTCCTCTACCTTGATATTATAAGTTATATAACCAATTATAATTGTACATCCACATGGAGAGGTCAATGAAATGTGCAAAATAATTTACACTTTATAGCATTGGACTGGATTCAGAATGACACAAAACAGCAAATTTATGTATTCTGAGCATGAGAGTGCTATGTTGGCATGTTCTGTCTGTGTATATGACAGGTACTGATTGGAATGTACTACGAACAACTCTAGATCATGCACTGTAAGCCTTTCTGATCGGGGTGATTCAGAGCTGCACTCGCACCTTAAAAAATAATAAAATATAAACTGTAAGTATAAACCTGGGCAATTTCATGATGAACTGCAAGGGGAGGCCAATTTACATTGTGAAACCAGAATTAGAATAGATAGTTGAAGTTTCTTTACTCAACTCTATCATATAGCTTAAACAAAGCTATGCAGTTTTTGAATTCTATGTGCAAAAATAAAGAATCTTTCCTGCACGCAGAATATTTAATATTGAATTAGCCCCCCTTTACTCTGCAAAATGGTTTAACCGAGCTGTACATTTGTACCTGTACTTGCACAGATAATGAAGATAGAGGCATCCCAGCTGAACTGACCCACAGCTGCACCTGCCTTAATCTAAGCCAGCTGAGAGAGTAGTACAAGCTGCTAGGGATTTAATACCTCAGAAAATAAATCAGTAATTTTTTCAGCGGTACATATAGTATTAGTGTATGATTACAGAGCCCTATCCAGTCACTAGTAACATCAGCAATTCACGAACACAATATAAGGGTGAACTGGAATATGCTACAAAATGGAGTCACAATGTAGGGTGTAAAAGCATCATCTGTCTGTACTAGTTAGGATTAGAAACTGAAGTCAAGAGCTGGGTTGTTTGAGCCATCACTTCATTACTAATAAAGTTACAGGAAATACCAGGTGCATCCCCATCAGCAGTCCCCCAACAGACACCCTCATTATGCAGCCCTACATATGAAAGTCTGGGCATTGTGCACACTCAGATATAGCCATGATATGGGTTTATATGCACCCAGCAGTATCCAGGTCTGTGCATGTGCTGAGCAGAGAATGTCTTATTGTAAACAGAGCTATTACACCTCCTATCATCAAGTCACCCTCCTGTAACAGGGTCTCTACAGGCAAACACAGGAACACATACACATTAACCAGTCTGGGATCACTATTCTGCAGGAAGGGGCCTATGGATAGACAGGGACAGATAAATCACATAAAGCCAGTACCAGCCACTGGACACACTATGACAAGGCACAGACAAGGAATAGACAAAGAGATGTGAAAGATCAGAGTAAAAGACAAGGAATCAGTATAAAGACACACAAGATCCCAGCATACTTCTCCCAGATTCTGTGAGACCAAACTTCATGTCCCATTAACCCTTAAGTAACCTCTCTAACCCCACCCTGACCCTTAGACTTACCCTCCCCCCCAAAGCTAACAAGATTCTGTCAACACCTTAAACATTAACCCTGTACAGGGGGTGTCAGCTGTGATGGGCCCCAAGGTTCTGAGGGGCCACTGAAGATAGTTTTAAGGAAGGATGTGGACCCCCTAAAATTTTTGTGCTGGGCCCCAAGATTTCTGTTGCCGGGCCTGCTGATAATGTCCCTGTGGCCCTAGGGGGTCCTTGCTTCTTTATATATGTAAATAAAATGAAGAAACGTTTGTTTAGACATTTACACACGTAAGATAGTGTTATCATTTGTTTACAAACCTGTGTAACAAACATTCCTGTATTGTATGTCACAGACAGGACGGTATAGTATGTTACTGGGTAATGGCAGTGCTGCTGGGACATTTTCTCTCCTTTGTCTCTGATAAAGCAGATTACCCCTCATCCTTTATCCATCTGTCTGCATTAACATGTAAATTGATTGGAGCAACCACCATTTTGTGTAATATGGAGACCACACACACAGGGCTGGACAGTAGCGGGCTGGGCCGCTCCGCTTTTTGGTAGTTTTGGGCTGGTCCCTGGTAGTCTAGTGAGGCCACATAATCCGCGGCACATATACAGCACAGCCGCGGACTATGTGGCCGGATTATGCAGCTGCATCATTCGCTCTTGCAATAAAGATTACACAGTACTCCTACGGGAGCCCTGTAGGACAGCAACTATTCATCTGAATGATGTGCCTTTACATCTAAAAGCAGCATCATTCACATGATCAGTTATGGTCCTACAGGGCTCCCATAGGAGTCCTGTGTAATCTTTATTGCAAGAGTGAATAATAAGGTGATCCCTGCACAGTGCCACGGAGGAGGAAGATGGAGAGAGATGGACAGCAGGGTATGCGCCAGGACCATCCCCCCACTGCAGTGCATGGTTGACAGGAGGTTACTGCCACTGTTGTAGTTACACAGCTGCTCTGTGTTCTACCAGCCAGCTTATAGCAGAGACTTCCTGCCTTCAAAGGAACCAGCGTCGCCAGGAAGGAGGGACAGCGCGCGCTGCAGAGGAAGGGGAGACATCTAAGGCAAGTGAAGAAATATCAGGAGGCTGCACATCAATGGGAAATATAAGGAGGTTGGAGAGGCATGATGGGGATGCTGGGGGGGCTGGTGACATGATGGTGCATACTGAGGACCTGGAGACATGATGGGGAATGCTAGGGGGGGCTGGAGAGATGATGGGGGTGGAGACATGATTGGGGATACTGGGGGTCTGATTAAATGATGTGGGATACTCGGGGGGATGACATGATGGTGGATACTGGAGAGCTTGAGACATGATGGTCGATACTAGGGAGCTGGAGACATGATGGGGGATACTGAGTGGCTGGAGACATGATGGGGTGCTGGATACATGATGGTGGATACTGGGGAGGCTGGAGACACATGATGGGGATACTGGGAGTGGTTTAAGACTTCATGGAGAAACTGAGGGACTGGAGACATAATGGAGGATATTGGGGGTTGGAGACATGTTGGGGATACTGGGAGCCTGGAGATACATAAATAAAAAAACATAAGATATATAGTCTGTATTGTGTGGCACTTACCTCCTATTTTATTAGTGACACCTCCCAGTGTGAGTGATAGGCAGCTCTGCCTAGGTTGCACCATCCCATACCCATTCACACTATATAACTATTTATATATGGCAGTAGTAAAGGCTGGACACATAACCAAGAGGCAGAAATAAAGGCTGGACACATAAACAAGGGGTGGTAATAAAGGCTGGACACAAACAAGAGGCAGAAATAAAGGCTGGACACATAAACAAGGGGTGGTAATAAAGGCTGGATATTCAAGGGCAGAAATGGATAGCGGGGCACATATGCAAGGGGCAAACATAAGTATCTGGGCATATACATGGGGGAAAAATGGATGTCTGGGCACATACAAGGGGCAGAAATGGATATCTGGGTACAAATAAGGGGCAAAAATGGATTGCAGACATATAAGGGGAACAAAGGATGGCTGGAGACATACAGGGGGAAGAAAATGTGTATTGTATGGCAGTACTGTATTGTGTGGCAGTAATTAAGATGTCGTTTCTATTGCATACGTAATCTTTGTATGGTGGTCACTAGTATGTGTCTGTGTTGTAAGTATATCAATGGGATAATTACTGGGTCTTTATAACTGTGATATAATTGTATAATACGAGCTTGTCACACTAAGCTGGTGAAGCAGTCTGTGGGTGCAGCTGATGCCATAGTATATTTGCAGGGCACAGTGTTACAACTATCCTGACCCTTTAACTATGTGATGGATCCCAATCACAGTATTTCCCTGGTGCCCCCCATGCCCTAGTCTGACATTGCCTGTAGGACTAAATCGTTTTCCATGAAAGACATGCTTGTTTAGATATCAGTTCAGTCTGTGTGTGAACTATATGGCCTCACTAGACCACCAGGGAGGCAGCCGTAAAACACATGATGGTGGTGCGGCCTCCTAAAGACTGAATCACCATAGAAATATTGTTTACACTAAGGACAAATCTTTAACTCATGGGCCGCCGCTGTGGGCTTGCCCCCCAGGCTAATGTTTGAAAACCAGCCCCTGGGACTGGATTCTTACTTGTGATCTATTGGTGTTCAAATCCACTAACTCCTCCCCTCACGCCAGCAGCCTTCCTAAGCTGTCCTTCTGCAAATGTAAAATGGTGGCAGTGTGGACGTTTGTATCAGTACAGGGTCAGTAAATGGAACACTTTATACAGCACGTGGGGTATTTAAGGGGTATTTGTGTGAATGACATATACTATAAAATATGTGGGTTATATTAGGGTCTGGGAATGTCATATTTTATACTATATAAAGTGTGTCATTACTAGACCCTAGCCATATGCCACATATACATTATATGCACTATGTTCAGACCTCTAATATATCTAATATATCTCATATGTAATACATGTGGGGTAAATTAGGGTCAGTGGTTTGCATACTGTATAAAGCACATGTGGGGTATTTGAGGGTTCTGAGAAATGAATATACTATTATAATATTTGGGGTATATTAGGATCTAGGAATTTTCCATTATATTCTGTATTGCCATACTCCTAATATACCCCACATGTACTTCATATATTGCAAAATGTCCAGACCCCTAATATACACCAAATGGGTGATCTACTGACACTGTATAAAGTGTGGTGTATTGAAGGGGCCTGTAAATAGCATAATACTATATGTGAGTATATTAGGGTCTGTGAATTTCACTGTTTTTAAAAAATTTTCTTCAGTCAATATACAAATGAACCTTGATAAAATTACTATAAAATTTGTAAAACCATTCATTTTATTCAGCTTTTCTTGTATATTACAAGGCCTTACCTGTGTGGAGTATGTATGTTCTCCCCGTAGCTGCATGGGTTTCCACTGGGTGCTCCGGTTTCCTCCCACATGCCTAATTACATGCCAGTAGATTCTTATCTGTTGTAACATTCTATATCTCTATGATCAGGGAGTGTGCGGTGAGGTGGCCATTGTTACTGAACATTTTGGGCCATATGCAGAGCTCCGGCCGTGTCTTTAAGACCGCGTATACGCAATCTACGTTGCAAGAAGTAACGTAGATTACGTAACAAAATTACTGCGCATGCGCAGTAGCACTTTTCTGAAAACTCTGCATACGGCCCTTTAATTGTATTATTTTTGTCCGGTTGTCCAGCTGCAAATTAAGGACCAGATTCTCAGTCCCGAATTTTTTATTTTACGGGCGTTTTATTTGTTTAGAGCTACTGCGCATGCATAGTAACGCTATCTACGTAACATTTTGTAAAGTAGACTGTGTACACGTGGTCTTTAAAGATTGCGTGTACACAATCTACGTATTAAAATGTTACGAAGAAAGCTTAAAAGAGGTACTACACATTCGCAGTAGCTCTAAACGTAAAAGAACGCTCGTAAAATGAAAAATTCGGTTACTGAGAATTCGGTTCTGAGTCTTTGCAGGAGTGGCCCAAACTTCTAGGGCCCTATGATTCTAAACCTGGCTCCACACAGAACTAGTGACTCAAATATCTGAACCACGACCAAGTAACGACATCTTACAAATAAATAATACAACAGTTATAGTTTTATCAGTAGATGTTTTCTACAGTTTATGTGAATTTTTACAGCAGAGGTGATTTCTATGTAATCATCCAACACACAGACAGACAGGGGAAATCCGAGTATGAGGAATATTCTGCGGAGACATCTACATCTCACACTGACTATTGTGAAACAGGGTTTGGAAGATCATATTGTTTTGTCCCAATCGGCATCCAATCAGATACAACACAGATCAATCCCACACAGGAAGTGTTATAAATTCGATCCCAGAAACTGTATTCTGTATTCCCGATGGAAAGTGAGACGTTCATCCGATGGCGTAACATATATTCTCACTGCACGTGTCCAGAAAAGAACCGTGCGCAAATGCGGCTGTTTGGGCTAAAATATATGGCAGAGCTGTGGATAAAGGAAAAAATTGTGTTTAGGCGCTAAAAAAAGGAAGGATATGGAGACAAAGCCAGGGAGAAGATGGAATAGTAAGAGAAATCAAAATCAATCGGGCCAAATGGATAAATATAGAATAAATACCATACAGTGCCTTATAATAGGACAAAAGAACATCAATCAAACTAGATAGATGAATCTAAATAAATACCATAAAATGTCTAATGATAATGATAATAATAATTATATAAATATAAAGACTGTAATTAAAAAAATCCTAATAAACGTGATAAATATTAAAAACTAATAAAAAGTGAGGGTATAATAAATAACTAAGGTGCTACTATTTAAATACAAAAATATTAATTCATATAGTATGATCAAAAGAACAATGGTACAATGAATGGTGGACTGTGAAATATTAATGTGTAGATTAACAGTGAAAAAATAAAGATCAAGTGCTTTCAAAATCAAACACAAGATGGCGCTGTGTACTGCTAAAAAGATCTTCAAAAAGTGATTGGAAAAGGCCAAAAAGTCACAAGTTCAAAAGATCCTTTGGGAAAAAACTCTTGCTGAGATATCGCTTCAAAAGTTCATCAATCTTTAAAATCCAAGTCTCTGTTGGACCAAGGATCCTTAATGGTATCTTTTCCTGGTAACTCCGTTCCAATAGATTTGATGTGTCCCTCTCAGGGAAAAGGGGGGGTGGATAGTCCTTGTTAATGTAATGTTCTTGTTGGCTCCGTTTCAATAAATCAGGAAAGTCTCTCCGGGGGGGGGAGGGGGATGGATGACTTCCCCCAAGTGGGATGAAAAAAAAGAGAGAGCGGACAATGGGGATCAATGGGAGGTTAACAACAATTTAATAAACATGAGAAATAACAAATTGTACAAAAAAACAGAAAAACACAAGTAAGAGACACACAATATATCAATTCAGAACAAAGCGATAAGTGAAAGCACGTACCAAGTGTGTAGACACTGCTGCACAGAACTGCTGCTGCTGATGTAAAAACCCGGTGAGTAGCGGGAACCGACTGGAGATGTATGTGAAGTCACAGATTCGCAATATAACACCCCCGCCGACGCGTTTCAAATTACTGAGAATTCTTTTTCAAGGCATGGGGGTGGTCAGTGTCGGAAGGCTATTTAAAGCCGTTCCAACAGCTGATTCTAATTGATATACAGGATTTGATTTCTCTTACCATTATAAAATAAATATATATTTGCCCCATATCATATTGATGGAGTCATAATCCCCCACATATCATTCAATAAGACAAAATACGAATAAATACCACATTTAAAGGGACAGTACCAAATAAATTTATATACATTAAAAGGGAAAACGGACTAAATCTTCGAGATATAGATAACATCATAAAACAGGAATAATAAGAAAATATTAAAGATACAATAAAATATACAAAAATAACCAATAAAAGAACCATATGGAGACACCATATTTAAAGAGACAGTACCGGATTAGTTCACAGGGATACATATAGCGAGAATTCTTACATAGGAAAATAGACATGATTCTAAACTATAAGGGACACAATATGTATAAAGAAAGGCTTTAAGAAATATAATAAATAGCAAAAAAAAAGAAATATACAGGATAATGATATGAATCATATAAATATAATATGTAATTTACATATAAAAAAAGATAACTGGATTTATTTGACCTTCAGAATAAAAAGATCTACCAATTAATTAAATGAGTTTTATACACATAAATTAAAATATATAGGATATAAGTATGAAATTTACATATGAAAAATAATAACTAGATTTATTTAACCTTCAGAATAAAAAGGATCTACTAATTAGTTAGATGAGTTTTATACTACCAGGTTATAGAGAGGGGTATAAATAAACATGCGTAATCCATAGACATGAAAATTAAAATGTATTAAAAATATTAAAAATAGGGAATATTTCTAAAAGGATTGAAGGGCTTATTCCGTATTGGATATATAACAACCCTAATTAAACTATATAATCCAAAAACCCTAAAATTATACATATAAAAATTCCTAAAAAAATTGAGGGGGTGGTTATTCCATTGAGACATCAGAAAAAACCAAGGGTAAACAAATGGTAAAGGTCTAAAAGGAACAACCAATTAATGGTATAATCTAAGTTAAATGGTTCCCACCACATGTGGGTTAGCTGCCTGTATCACCACTGACCCAAACAGGTTCCATATGGTAGAAGGGTAGTCTACAGTACCTGGTATTCCTTGGGGGTCTCTCCACCAGGTACCAGCCAGACCTACCTCTGCTTAGCTTCCAAGATCAGACAAGATTGGGCATAGACAGGATAGTACGACTGTAGGTACTTTTTTCTTTCTTCAACCATCTAATTTCAAAATCAATATTTAGCCCCAGGGGGATGAGGGATTTTAACAAAAAAATCCACCTCATCTCCGCCTGGGCCAATCTAGTATCTAGGTCGTTCTTCCTCCAATATGATGAGACACTTTGAATGCCCAGGAAGCGTTTAAGGCCTCCTGACGAACATTGATGGACTTCTCTAAAATGATTTGATACTGAATGTTCTTTTTTTCCCTTGGAGATATTGTAAAGATGCTCGCACATCCTAACTTTCATGGGTCTGGTGGTTTTACCAATGTAGACTTTGCCACATTCACATTTTAACAAATAAATAATATTTTTTGTGTGGCAAGTAATAAATTCAGTTATATTGTATTCTTTATTATTTACACAGAATTTTTCTATTTTACTTTCCCCCTTTACTGTTCTACACATCTTACACAAACCACAGCGGTGGAAACCTTTAGTAAGGATCTTCCTATTTTTATTTTCATTATTAAAGGTAACACTTTTAACCAACTTATTTTTTTAACTTAGGGCTTTCCTATAAATAAAACTGGGAAATTTTGGTAAAATGGAGTTAAGAATAGGGTCTTGTAAAATAACTTTCCAATACTTTTTCAAAATAGATTCCATTTGTCTATGTTTATTATTGTACTGTGTGATAAACGCAAGGTCGTACTTATTTTCTTGTTTCTTCTTTTTGTTCCTATTCTTATTTTGATTGTGAAGAAGGTATTTTTGTTCAAAATGTCCTATCTGTTCAATTAAAGATACCATGTGTTCTCTTCTATAGCCTTTCTCTATGAATTGCTCGGCCATAGTGTGGGCTTGTTTCTTGTATATAGCATCCTCCGAACAATTCCTTCTCACCCTTTTTATTTGACCCTTAGGGATGCATTTGAGCCAATTATCATGATGGGCACTCTCTATTGGTATGTATGAATTAACGTCGGTTGATTTTCTAAATATACAAGTGTATAATCTACCTTCCTTAGGGTATATATAGACAGATCCAAAAAGTTAATATTAGTGCTTCTTATATTAAAAGTTAATTTACTTAATTACAATTTAGTAAATCCCAAAAAATCCTAAGATCCTCCTCTGATCCTCTCCAAATAAAAAGTATATGATCGATGTACCGCCACCATGACACGAAAAGTTATGACCTTGCCAGACGTTTGAATCTTCCCATCGGCCCATAAACAAGTTTGCATAACTCGGGGCGAATTTGGTGTCCATGGCGGTACCTTGGATTTGGAGATAAAATTGATTATTGAAGTTAAAATAAATAAAATACCCTCTAAAATCAATTCTCTAAGATTTTCATTATAATCACTGCCCATAAGACTGTTCTTTACAGCCTCTAAGCCATCTTTATGCTCAATAATCGTTTATAAAGAGGTTACATTGGCTGTGACTAACATGTCACCCTCAATCCACTCGACCTCATTCAATTTTTCCAATATATCACCAGTATCTTTAATGTGTGACCTATTCTGAATGACCAATGGCTGTAGATGTGCGTCAATGAATTTGGAAAGGTTAGAAGTAATTGAATTTGTTCCAGCAATTATAGGTCTCCCAGGAGGGTTACTTATATCCTTATGGATTTTGATTAAAATGTATATAACGGGTATGCTAAAATCATTAATAAAAATAAAATCTTTCTCCTCTTGACTTATCGTTGATGTTATTAAAAATGTATCTAAAAAATTCATTAAATCCTTTTTAATTCTATTGCTAGGGTCTATTTTGAGGGATCTATAAGTACTGTGATCTCCCAACTGTCTATAAATTTCTTGGTCATACTCCTCCCTTCCCATAATAACAATCCCACCCCCTTTTTATCAGCTGGTTTTATAATTATATCTTTATTTCCCTGGAGATTTGTTATTGCTTTTCTCTCCTCTTTCGTTAGATTTCCTGTATTATTTCTCTTCTTTATGGCTAACTTTGATAGGTCTTCTAGTATGAGTTTTTCAAAACTTTCTATGAACCCTCCCTTCATGTGTTTGGGGTAAAAGGAAGACTTCTTTTTAAATTTAGATTTATTCTTGGGGCAGTTTTGATTATCAATGATCATCCTGGATGATTAGTTCCAGTAAAGAAAAAGAGCATCTATCTAAAATGGATTTCCATTCCTCTGTAAATCTCTCCCTTTTTACTTCAAATGTAGGCTTTTTATCAATCTTTAAACCTTTCGGGATAATGTGTTCAGCTGTATACTTTTCTAGTGCAACAATCTCCCACCAGAGTTTATTCTCTTTAAGGAGGACAGAGGTGAGTTTTTCATGATTTTGTCAAGATAGAATAGATTTTGTCAATAAAGAATACAATAATAAATACAAAAAATATTATTTATTTGTTAGAATGTGAATGTGGCAAAGTCTACATTGGTAAAACCACCAGACCCAGATTGGCGCAGGTGGAGATGAGGTGGATTTTTTGTTAAAATCCCTCATCCCCCTGAGCCTAAATATTGATTTTGAAATTAGATGGTTTCTTTGAGCTATTTGTCGATCAGTTGCTTTGCCTCGTGCCCTACCTTTTCCCACTATAAGGGTTCCTGAAAAAAGAAAAAAAGTACCTACAGTCATACTATCCTGTCCATGCCAGACCTTGGAAGCTAAGTAGAGATAGGCCTCTCTAGTACCTGGTGGAGAAACCCCCAGGGAATACCAGTTATCGTAGACTACCCTTCTACCATATGGAGCCCGTTTGGGTCAGTGGTGATACAGGTAGCTGACCCACATGTGGTGGGAACCATTTAACTTAGATTATACCACCAATTGGTTGTTTCTTTTAGACCTTTTACCATTTGTTTACCCTTGGTTTTTTCTGATGTCTCAACGGAATAACCACCCCCTCAATTTTTTTAGGAATTTTTATATTTATAATTTTAGGGCTTTTGGATTATATAGTTTAATTAGGGTTGTTATATGTCCAATACGGAATAAGCCACCCCTTCAATCCTTTTAGAAATATTCTCTATTTTTATTATTTTTTATATATTTTAATTTTCATGTCTATGGATTTCTTATACCCCTCTCTATAACCTGGTAGTATAAAACTCATCAAACTAATTAGTAGATCCTTTTTATTCTGAAGGTTAAATAAATCTAGTTATTATTTTTCATATGTAAATTTTATATTATATTATATTATATGTTTAATTTTAATTTATATGTATAAAACTCATTTAATTAATTGGTAGATCTTTTTATTCTGAAGGTCAAATAAATCCAGTAATCTTTTTTTATATGTAAATTACATATTATATTTATAGGATTCATATCATTATCCTGTATATTTCTTTTTTTGCTATTTATTATATTTCTTGAAGCCTTTCTTTATACATATTGTGTCCCTTATAGTTTAGAATCATGTCTATTTTCCTATGTAAGAATTCTCGCTATATGTATCCCTGTGAACTAATTCGGTACTGTCTCTTTAAATATGGTGTCTCCATATGGTTCTTGTATTGGTTATTTTTGTATATTTTATTGTATCTTTAATATTTTCTTATTATTCCTGTTTTATGATGTTATCTATATCTCAAAGTTTTAGTCCGTTTTCCCTTTTGATGTATATAAATTTATTTGGTACTGTCCCTTTAAATGCGGTGTTTATTCGTATTTTGTCTTATTTCTATATTTCACTGTTTTTAGAAATTGAATGATATGTGGGGGATTATGACTCCATCAATATGATATGGGGCAAATATATATTTATTTTATAATGGTAAGAGATATCAAATCCGATATATCAATCAGAATCAGCCGTTGGAATGGCTTTAAATAGCCTTCCGACGCTGATCACCCCATGCCTTGAAAAAGAATTCTAAGCAATTCAAAACGCGTCGGCGGTTTCCTATTCTCAGCGTTGTTCAGCTCCACGTGGATCTCCAGTCAGTCCCTGCTATACACCCGGGTTTTTTACACCATCAGCTGGCCCGTTTTGTGTAGCGGTGTTCTCACACACTAGGTACATGCTTCTGTTACATCACTATGCTTCTATTTTTTATGTCAGTGTTTTATCCATTTTGTATATCTATTTTTCATGTTTAATAAATTTATGATGACATTTGATTGACCCCCGTTGTCTATCCCCTTTCTTACCCCTTTCGGGGGAGTCATCCACCCCCCCTTTTCCCTGAGAGGGACACATCAAATCTATTGGAACAGAGTTACCAGGAAAATATACCATTAGAGTCCTTGGTCCAACAGAGACTTGGATTTTAAAGATTGAT
The DNA here is from genome assembly GCA_011038615.1 of Limnodynastes dumerilii. Lineage (NCBI taxonomy): Eukaryota > Metazoa > Chordata > Amphibia > Anura > Limnodynastidae > Limnodynastes > Limnodynastes dumerilii. The sequence continues at coordinate 88,161 of WWET01004577.1, read as the reverse complement.
GAACTTTTGTCCATTTGGCCCGATTGATTTTGATTTCACTTACTATTCCATCTCCTCCCTTGCTTTGTCTCCATATCCTTCCTTTTTTTAGCGCCTAAACACAATTTTTTCCTTTATCCATTGTTTCTAGGGTGTTTTAGTGGTAGCCCTGTGTTTTTGGGCTGCTTGTAGTTTTTATTTTAGAGGAGCGCCATCTTATCCTTTTTTATATGGCAGAGCTGTGATTGGCTGTGATGGAATTTGCGTTATGAAGGAGAGAATAGGAGAACTATTGTAGGCCGGTTACGGTAAGGACGTGCTCCTGCAAATAAGCTAAATCGAGACCCAAATGTTTGCAAAAGTGCACTTTACTTATAATTTATAATTAATGTATTGGATCCACAATAACAATAGCAGACTTCCACACCAGGGGCGTTTTAAGAAGTGAGGGGGCCCGTGTGCAGGATTTGCACATGGGCCCCCTACCTCTCTTACCTGAGATAGGACTGTCCAGATTCAAGGGCCGTAAAGGAGGCGGGGCTTAACGGCACCGTAAGCCCCGCCCCTTTTTAGCCCCTCGCATCGGGACAGTCCCACCGCAGGGGAAGGGGGACTAATTTTGCATCTATTTCTTCCCTCCGGAAGATATTAGAGGGAAGAAATAGATGCTGAATGGCCCCCCTTCCCCTGCCAACCCTGGGTGCAGGATGTATGCCACAGGGCCCCTCTGCTCTGAGGGGCCCGTGTGCACTGCACACCCTGCACCCATTATAGATACGCCTATGTTCCACACGCCACTTGTGTAAGCCGGTTATGCATTCATTCTGCAAATGCTCAGAACAAGGTCTTACACATTGGAATGCAGCTGCTGGATTCTGCGTTCTGATGCATATTTTTCTGACATTGGGGCGGCACCTTTACCCTACGTACAAGATACATGAGGTGGGTGGGGGAAAGCATGCAGAATGTACAGTAAGGGCCTCTGCAAAAAGGAGTTTTTAGAAGTAGAGACAGCCGAAAGCTAGTTTTCAGCTGCCTCTATTTAAAAAAAAATTTTTAGAATGGAAAGTATGCCGAGCATACAATGAGAACCAAGGGCCCCATAGGACCGCAGGGAATTAAATAGCAGGCATGTGTCCTAGGTAGGCAGACAGGGGACAAAAGGGTTAAGTAAGTTAGGTTTGGTGGGTGGGATAGGTTAAGGGGTGGGTGGAGTTGGGCTTTGGGTGGGGGGTGGGATCATATAAATAGTGCTAGGGAGGGGTCTGCCCTGCAGTGTGAAACGGGGTCTGTGACCCTGGGATCCTCTGCTGCCCCCGCAATATCCCGGGTCTGTGAACCCGGGATATTGCCGAGGCAGTGATCTGAAAGGGGTGTTATTTTGCTCTTTGCCCGACCCCACCACCCTCCAATTACTATACAGAGAATACTTATAACTCACTCATAGGACCGGATTAATAACGACTTTATTTTTAAGTTAAGTGCCTATTTCTAAGTGCTGCGCTAATGCGCACGTGTAGTAAATATTTTACGCAATTTGCATAGCGGTTCGTTACGTAGCTTGCGTACATGCGGCCTGTTAAGACCACATGTACACAATCTACGTAACGAACCGCTACGTAGATTGCGTAAAATATTTACTATGCGTGCGCATTAGCGCAGCACGTACGAATAGGCACGTAACTTAAAAATAAGGTCGTTGTGAATCCGGTCTATACTTTCTAGCACACACATACATTAGGGTTCATTTTTGTTAGCAGTCAATTAACCTACCATGCGGATGTGCTTATGTTTCATGTGAAGGGGACTTACGCAAATGACTTGTGTAATTCTCTTTCCGTACCTAAATATGAATCAGGACCAATGAGAGGGTGGATCTATTTAAATTGTACAGAAAAGACAATCTGTCTTCCGTGGGGCTGGTGCATAAATAATAAGGTAGGATCTTGGGTACAGAAGTTCTGTAGATGCAATGGGGAGTGGTCTCCTCTTGCATGTACGGAACTTAGGATGGCGCGGCGATCTGCTATCGGAACTCCTCTGCCGCTGCGAACAAAGTGCAGACAGAAGTGGCAGCGGACTTCTTGATCTTCCCTAATAATAATAATAATAATAATAATAAATAGGGCAACTTAGAAGATAAAATGGCAGACAATATGTTTCACCTTAAATTTTTAATGAGTGGAATTCAGTTAATATGGAAGTCTATGAAACGTTGTAATCCAAAATCCCAATGTAGAAAAGTACAGTATTTGAAAGCCGTTATTTTCTGGAGCGAAGCCAGATTACTTATATAGAAATGCTACAATGCCATCCAGCGCTGATTCAATGTTACCCATAAGCACACCCCCGAGGACACTACAGGAAAGTATGTTAGGTTATAAGTCTGATAGATTGGTAACTGCTGTCCAGCTTGACATCCTAGAAACCCATAGTTGTTTTTCAGGATGTGATTATATTTTATTGTGCGTAAACACACTGGAAGATTTATATCCTTTTGTTTCATATACAGATAGTCCTTGTTTATCGTTGTATTGTGTCCCAGATCAGTAATGGATCTAGCAAAGAAATAAAGAAAGTAATAGGGTGAAAAATACCACCATTGTGTATAGTCTCCCAGGACCTGATCCAGACTGTCAGCAATTTCCTTTCCTGCTCGACAGCATGGGTCCTGCGACTCCTAGGGCTCCGAAGATGCCAACGTCAACAGGTCATTTTTCATCCTAACCCTAACTATACTTTCCCCGCAACCTAATCTTAACCCTCCCCTAACCCTAGCCATGCCCTCTCTGCAGCCTATCCTTAACCTTCCCCTTCTATCAGCCTAACCTTAACCTTCCATGTCCCACAGCCTAACCCAAACCTTCTCCTTCTGTAAACCTAACCTTAACCCTACATGTTCCACAGCCTAACCCTAATCCTTCCCTTCTATTACATTAACCCTACATGTCCTACAGCCTAACCCTACCCTTCTATCAGCCTAACCCTAACCCTCCCTGTTTATTACCTTAACCTTAACATGCAGATGAGGGGGAGGGGCAACGGTAGGCACTTTTGCACAGAGAACATAAGGCAGGGTTTGGACATGTATGTGTCCAGGACTCCACACGAGAGAGGCTGGTGATGGGGGAGTTCATTTCCCTCTTCTGTCTTTCTATGAGGGGATCTGACCTCTGGCCTTACACACAGTCTCAGTACTCTCTATTTACCAGATACACCATGCTGTTCATCAGAGAATCCACCGTCGTCCTCTTCAGAGTGGTCTTTCCGCTGTTTCTCATAATTTTACTGTCTGCACCTACGACAGACAACAACATCCCATTACATGTTACAGAGCGTACGTAATGTTCCTTAGCGGGAATTTCTTTATAAGCTTATGGGATCTGGGTTTTTCCACAATTTACACACGATTCATAGATGATAAACAAAATAATTGCTAGAAATGCAGTGTTCTGCGTCCTATTGAGAAAAAAGTTCCATACAATGGGGTGTATTTACATACAGCTTCAGTTCCCTGTGAATGAAGCGGCATCAGTACTGCACATGCGTAGTGTATTCATGCCGGCACTTGGACTCCTGCAGTCGGACATGTCGCCCGGTGAGTTTTTACTATTTACTTCTTTTTTTTTCTATTTTCTATTTTATTTTTTACTTATTAAAAAAAAAGGATTTTACTTAGTTATGTATTTTACGAAGTTAATATTCTTATGCATTCCAGCAGTTTCCCCATATATGCCCCCGTTTTCCTCCCACTAATAACAGGTATTAGGGGGAGGAAAAGAGGGGTATATGCTGGAATACTCACCCTTAATGCCGGGAGTATTATGCCGGGAGTGGAGTGTAAAACTCTGCTCCGGCATTTTGTAAATATTAAACAGTTCATTTTAATGCGATAGAGACAGTTTCTGCTTCCACACCGGCACTATCGCATTAAAATGATCTTTGTAAATAGACCCCAATAAATGAAAGGTTCCAGTATTTACTCTTGTATTGAGACAGTTGTTTCTATGATGTTTTAGCATTTGCCAGAATTGCAGCTGAGCGGAACATGGAGGAATACATATGGTACCTGGCGACAGGGAGGTACAAGGGGGACAGCTGTGACGGGCCCCAGGGTTCAGAGGGACCCTTGCAATCCACTGCTGCAGACACTATAGAGGAGGGATGAGTGTACTGGGTCCCAAGATTTCTGTTGCTGGGCCTGAGGGGAGGTGTCTATATAGTACAGTGAGGGTGTGTTTCAGCCCTTCCGTACTGTCCAGGCTTCTGCACCCAGGCCTCCCCATTTTACCTGGGAGTGGTGGGGAAATATTAAAGTCGAGTCCTTCTGTGATAGACCCTCGTGCACGTGAGCTTGGATACAGCGGGATCTGGCATCGGATCTCTACTGACACTGCTGTCACTGCACTCCGAGATTTGAGGGCAGCGGAAAGAGATCTAGATCCAGTCCAAAGCTATGCGGTGTGTGAGCTCTATGCACTAGAGCAAAGTATTTTCCCTGCATGCTAAAGAATTCAAATCCATTCGCACCCCTCACATTGCAGTAGAGGTTTTCACACGTCTACACTTGGCCCTGTTTTGCCCTTACATTCACACTCTTGATCATTCTCATCAGTTTTGGCAAATGGATTTACAGTCGTCATTTCCTTAGAAAGTTTTCAGCTTTTGCCTTTAATAAAACTTTCTTATCTATCCACCCTGCACACGGCAAAGCTGCTGGTCCGTACATGCACATAATAAGCAACCAGTATCTTCAGAACAGACTCCCAGGGCCCGATTCAATTAGCTTCGCACCTGTGTTATTTGCGATGCGATGCAAAGCTAATGCTGCAGTTTATTTTTAGGAAATTTTTATGCACGCCCCATAGAGGGGCGTCATCACACATAATTGAATTGGGCCCCCAGTCTGATCTAATGGCAGACCATTGCATCAGACTAGGAGTCTGTTCTAAAGCTACCTGGTCTTTCCCACTGTTAGGGTCCGTGGGGGCATGGACATCTACTGGCAACGCCCCTGCTTAAAAACCCTCAGTAAAACTGATATAAAAAATATTGATTAACTTTCTTTGACCTCGTTATGTAAATAAAGTTACGTTAGTGTCGTGATTTTCTGTCTTATAACTGCTTCATTTTATTTGATGAGTGATGGTAATCATTACCTGCATACAGGACCAGCCCGTGACAGCGAAGAGTATTGCGGATTGTACACCCACGGAGCAGGATCTTATCATTATCCAGCCCAGAACTTGATCCTCTCCAGAACAATGTGCCCACAAACCTATCCAACCGGTTATTGGGCTCTTCACATATAACCATTCCTGGAAAATATCAGATAAAAGACATCAAGGGTTTGCTCTGTGAGAGGACTGTAGAATGTACACCATTTGCTTCATAAAGTAACACAGTAAGGAATGACTAGCTAAGCTTGTGAAGTATAAATAGAGATTTATTCTCTTTATAAAATATAGATTACTCTGCTGGTCCTAGGTATACGATTTGTATACCTGAGCAATCTGGAACCATCTGTGCTGGAGGAGACAGGGGAAAGAGATACAAAGGAGAAAAGAGACTGGCAAGTTTATATTTATCTGTATATTGATCTAACAATTGTGTTAATACTATTTGAATTAAAATAATACATTTATAGACAAAAACATGTCGGTGTAACATGTCTGATTGAGGTTTCCTAAAATAACACAAAATCAGAAACCTTTAAAACTTTACTACTGGTGCCTTAATGGACGTGTTCTTTAAGTAATACAGACAAAAACTGTAAATCTCTAAATAGAACAGAGCAGGGCATCTTCTGTGGATGGAACGGTCTATAACCCCCGATTATCAAACATAAACCTATGAATTAACCGCACCTCCATTTTGTAAGTGACAGCAATCTCACTCCATGACAGTGCTGAATCTGCAGCTGACCACAGGATATGATGGTATATCAGGTCTGTATTGGAATACGCCCATCGTATAGACACCCTGTACCCATAGCTCTGCCTTCCGAAAACTCTGACAATAACATTTGGCCGGATTTACTAAGCTGCAGGTTTGGAAAAGTATAGATGTTGGGCCAGATCCAAAAATACATACGCAAGCGATTTTACGCTAGCTGCTAGCGTAATATCGATTGTTTGTAAGTTCTGCGCATGTGCACGGAAGATGTTACGACACGTAACTCTGGGTGTCTGTAACACTGTAGTAACCACGTACGAAGCGGCATGCCACCAATACGCTAGCCGTAACTATGCTCGAACAACGCACTGGAGCAATTTACATCGTACAGTATGGGCTGGGTTAGGCAGTTACGTCTGCCGCCATGCTACGTAGGTGCGCGGTTAAGGTAGGGTTTGGTAGACGTAAATCAGGAAAAATACGTCCGTTTGAAGGGAGTGCCCGGGGGAGTGCATAGTACTTACGATAGTGTAAATACGCTACGCTAACAAACGTAACACGCATGTAGGTCTGGATCTACCCCATTGTCCATAGCAACCAATAAGATTCTAGCTGACATTCTATTGTATGCAATAGTTAAATGAGATCTACAATCTGAATGGTTGCTATGGGCAACATCTCCACTTTACCAAGCCCGCATCTCAGTAAATCTGAGCTATAGCCCCTCAAATACCATGCCCCCCTCTGACAAACAGTCAATGGCGGAATACCATTTGTTATAGTCAACCTTAACAGTCCTGCCCTTATAATAAAAAATAATGGGCGTCTATAATGCTGAAGTTGGGTACTTTAAGAATGATTATTTTCATTTGAATGGTATACTAAATTGTAGACTAGGCAACCCCAAACAAAATGCCCCTTCCATCCCCCAATCAAAAATGAGTTTAGATCAGGCTTTGGGCAAAATTCAGTAACCTCAGCGCTGCTACAGTTGGAGCTCGGTTTGCAGCGGTAGTGGAGATCCTAAGTTCCGTATGTGCGAGGGAAGATCACCCCCCACTCCCTGCGCATGCACGGGACTTCCGAACCTAGGACTTCCCGAATTTAGGACTATTACTTAAAGTTTACACACCGACCCCATGGAAAATGGGCCTGGTGTGTAAATGCAAATCATATGTTCCTTCCATTATCTTTATCTTCATTTTTATGATCACGTTATGGTCCTCGCTAGGTGCATTTTGTATTTTATAATGACTTATTTTAGTACATTTAGGCCTATTTGTTGTGTCAAAATTCTAAATAGATTTGGAGGGTGCATTAGCAGGGGTGTGGATCTCTGTTTAGAACGACCCTTTTTTTGAAAGGGCCATTTCATACCAGCCAGTTGCTAATTGGATGGATTTATCGATTGCTTCTCTTCGCAGAGAACGAAGAACGAAGATGGAACGGCAAATGGTGATTGTTAATGTAACTCCAACTCTTACCTTAATCCTTACCGTTATCCTCCCCTTCTGCAACTCTAACCCTCTCCTCCTCGCAGCCTAACCCTTAGTTTTTTCCCCCCACAGCCTGACCCTAAGACTCCCCTCTCCTCAGCCAAATCCTAAGACACTTTCCCTGCAGCCTTTCCTTTTCTTCCATGTAGCCTGACCCTAAGAATCCCTTCCCTGCAGCCTAAGCCTAAGACTCCCTTCCTCGCAGCCTGACCCTAATCCTCCTTTCCCCTCCTCATATGCACGGAATTCTACATTTCAAATTAACTTTATGTTTACAATTGTGTAATCTATTAGAAATGGCCATATTTGGAAATAAGTGCCTAGTGACATTATTGCATGTTTCTATAAGCAAATATTGACATTCTGTCATCGACAAATTAAACCTTGTTTATACTAGAAAATAATTATTATTATTAATAATAATAATAATAATAATAATAATAATAATAATTTTGGCACCACTTAGACGAGTAACATATGTATAGTATGTATATTTGCTCCTGTTGTGGACATACACAGCCACTTTGCTCCCACTGTGGACATACACAGTGTTAATACATGCCGTACTTAAACTTGAGAAGTAGGTGTAAGTACAGCTCTTGGAGACCTGACCTACTTACTGTCTCTATCTAGAGCTATATCCTTACGATTACCTAGTTGAAAGCTGAATAGGAATATGATTGGACAATTGGTGGTAGGTTGTGGACTGCTGAGCATATCAGGCCAGGCCATGTAAATTATAGTGTATGTGATCATTTAAATATTTTTTTTATTTGCCAAACAGAATATGTGATATTATTATGGCTTCTTTTGCATTCCTTTAGGACACATTTGGCTACAAAGAAGTGTTCCGCAGAAGAGCAGCCTATGAGAACCAAGGGCCCCATAGGACCGCAGGGAATTAAATAGCAGGCATGTGTCCTAGGTAGGCAGACAGGGGACAAAAGGGTTAAGTAAGTTAGGTTTGGTGGGTGGGGATAGGTTATGGGGTGGGTGGAGTTGGGCTTTGGGTGGGGGGTGGGATCATATAAATAGTGTTAGTGAGGGGAGTGGGGGTCACTTGCTGTAGGATTTTTCTCCCTCCCTCCCTCCCTTAACGTGTTATATATATGTTAAGTTGATTTTTTCTTCACAGACGGAGCATGGTGGGGCGGTTGCGGTGGAGGTCTCAGCAAAAGCAAAGGTTGGCGCTGGGGGTTTGTCGTGGTTTGTGTGAGCAGAGGTAGTTCTGATCCGATAGCAACACAGCCAGTGGGCGGGGGGTATCAGATCTGAAACGGTCGAGCCCCTTTGGGAACGGGCCGAGTGTCCTGCTGGAGGATCAGACAAAGGGGGAGTAGCGCCGAGGTCAAGGTGGTTGACCTCATTAAAGGTGGAACTTTGCTGGGCCCCCACCGCTTCTGGTGCCACCTAACTGCCTTTATAATGACTCGCTTTGAGTCAATACCAGTTAGGTCAATCATTCAATTCAATTATTCCATTTAAATAAATACCATGTTCCCTAGTTTAAACCCAAGCTATCGGTGTCCGTCTCGTTATTTATATGATTGGTTTGTCTGATGTATGCATGCCTGGACACTATGCCGTTTGCTGTTTAACCCATTCATTTTTAGGAAATGCCACCACAGACCCGACTGAAGAGAGGAGTAACACTCTTCGGGGAGGGTTAGGCAGGGGGTAAGGGAGGGTTAGGGTTAAAGTAATGGAAGGGGAGTCTTAGGGTCAGGCTGCGGGGAGGGGAGTCTTAGGGACAGGCTGCTGTGAAAGGAGTCTTAGGGTCAGGCTGCTGTGAATGGAGTCTTAGGGTCAGGCTGTGGGGGAGGGGAGTCTTAGGGTCAGGCTGCAGGGAGGGGAGTCTTATTGTCAGGCTGCTGTGAAAGGAGTCTTAGGGTCTGACTGCAGGGAAGGGAGTCTTAGGGTTAGGCTGTGGAGTGGGGGGACTCTTAGGGTTAGGATGGGGAGGGGAGTCTTAGAGTTAGGTTGCAGCAGGCCTGCCAACAGTGGGGTACAAGGGGGACAGCTGTGACGAGGCTGAGGTTCAGAGGGACCCCTGCAATCTTCTACAGACACTACAGAGAAGGGATGGGGGCCCTCAAAAAACATGAGTGTACTGGGCCCCAAGATTTCTGTTGCTGGGCCTGGGTTGCAGGGAAGGTAGGATTAGGGTAACGAAAGGGGATGATTAGGGTATGGATTAGAGTAAGAGTTGGGGTTAAGTTTATACTTAGCATTCCCAGCACCATCTTCTTTCTTGTGGGGGTTAATTGCTTAGCCTCTGTTGGGGAGGATAATATATGGAATGTGTTCTTAATTGTGGGTCCAGCAGATTATACTTCCTTAAATTTAAATTTCCTGAACTTTTATTTACACAGTAGGGCAACGAGGGATGATATTTGGACTATATCATACAGTCCTCCAACTTCCAGCGTAGAACGTGAACCACACAAGAGAGCTTGGGAGGAAAATCGTGGCACTGTGGTGAAATGGGTTCTCTTATCCTCATCTGGTGGAATTGCCATATTATTGCACAATTTCTGGTCAGAAACTTTTCAATTTTTCCAGGAATTGTTGTAGGTGGATCTGCCTATTGACCCAGCGGTGTATTTATTGCACAAACCATTACCTTTTCTTCCCAAGTCCTCAGATAAGTTGCAAATGCACTGCTGTAAAGTAGAGAAGACACTGATAGCTAAACAGTGAGAAAATCCTTCATCTCCCTCTAATCACTTTTGTCACTTATGTAGACCCTCCAATCCTTTCTTATTTTAGGTTAGGACAGATTTGACAACCTAAATTATCCTTCCTGGGATGTAACTAAGTGTGAGCGATGGTAGTGGCTTCCCAATGCACGAAAAACCTGGCTCCAGCA